>BMAO01013006.1:124543-227217 GCA_019973975.1 Trichonephila clavata
TAGTATTTAAAAAACTACTTAAACGAAAACAAAAATATGAGATTCTTAAAATATGGATTTTCCAATTAGTAGGATATCATAGACCAAATACTATAAAGTTGAAAACAGCAAAGAACAGGAATATAAAAGCACTTATTGGCTGGCTCGTGAGGGAAATTTCTATTTATCTCAGTCATGTATCGCGTGCATGGCGTATCTGCGGGCCACAGGGTGATAGTTCAAATCTAACACACATGCTAGGATCATCATGGGTACCGCTGCTTACGGCTCGCACTTTAGTATTAATTCGGAAAAAGAACACCTGGTGACAATATTGCGTAGCATTTCTAGTTAAGTATATATATTAGGAAAAGTCAAACTAATTAATTCGCAATAAAATCCTATATAGTGATATTTACGGTTGTGGCGCATGCGTAAAAATGATGATGATCAATATTTCAAATAAAAGATGACCAATGTTGTCAAAGAAAAACGTTCAAAATGACGTTCAACGCAAAAGGGGGTGTTTATTAATTGCAGCAATATCTGGAAAAGCAACTTGCATTTAGAGTCGCTCAGAAAGTCTTCATCAGCAAAAAGACCTTCCCCTCTTAGAAGGGGTATGCCGCGAGCCCTTTTCACTAGCAACCTGCAAAGGACATGAATAAAAGTGCTTAATGAATGGCTTATAGGGGAATTCCTTTTCAACCTATCCGTTTGCAGTGGTCGGCAGACTTTTGAGAGACAAGAGCCAAGTTGTCAGTGAAACAAGATAACTGAGGTATCAAGGAGTATTTTATATGCGTATGTATGCACATCTGGGAGAGGCGCCACCCCCCTCTCCATCCAATCGTGATCGCGATTAGGACTGCCGTACGCCAAATAATATTTTTAGTAGATGGAATTTTGTGTGTGTGTGTGTGTGTGTGTGTGTGTGTGTGTGTGTGTGTGTGTGTGTGTGTGTGTGTGTGTGTGTGTGTGTGTGTGTGTGTGTGTGTGTGTGTGTGTGTGGTGTGTGTGTGTGTGTGTGTGTGTTTACGTGTGTTTACGTGTGTTTACGTGTGTGTATTGATTTCTATTGTATTAATTTTATAATTCTTAATTACTTCATCATGCTTACTAAACATTTTTCTAATACGATATGTTCAATTTATATTTTCAAATTACCCACTTTAGTTATCTGTATATTCTTAAGTATTTTATAAGATACATTTTCTATTACATATCGTGTTAATATGCTCAAAATCATAAATGTCTTGTAGAACATTAATATATTAACACGTTTTTGTAAGTTTCACTTGCATGTAACCGAATCTGTGAACTCGATTTTCACCCACTTAAAAATGTCAGATTAATTCAAAAATTTGCACACTTCTCAAGAACCGATGAGAATACAATAATTTCATAATTTTGTTCCATTGTCCTGATTATGACATCAGGAAAAGCGATGTTCACATTTGGCGACTAATTCGTTATACCGTTTCCAGATTTGGCGACTAATTTCATATTCCATTTCAAGATATGGCGACTAATTGCATATACCATTTCGAGATTTGGCGACTAATTCCAGATCCCATTTCCAGATTTGGCGACTAAAAGATTAAGTTACAACCCTATAAAAGCGAAAATGTTTGCATCGGCAATTTCTTACCATAATATAAATGTCCAGTTATTTTGAAAATGGAAATAAAAGACTCGTGCATGTGAAAAAAAATATTTATGTTCTAACCCAGCGTTTCTCAAACCGTGGGGTGCACGTCCTGGGGGGGGGGCATGATAACCCTACGTGAAGTGCGCGAGCATATCGAAAAGTCCAAAATAAAAGATTTAAAATAATTATTAATTTACCGAAAGGAAGAAAAACAAAATACATTCTCACATGATAAAAAATAAATACATATTCACACTGATACAAGATACTTATAAATGTATTAGTGCGGCAAAAAGTATTTAATAATTGATTTATCAATACAAAATTAAAAAGTCAAGTTTAGTAATTATTAGTGACTTCCATGGGCTTGTCTTATACAAAATATAACACATTTATTGATAAAATGTGCAGTTTATAATATTAAAGTAATATTTATAATATATTATTACATTCAATACATTGTTGTTTTATGAGGAGGGAGCGATGAAAATTATGACTGAAAATTAGGTCGCAAATATGGAAAGTTGAGAAGCACTGTTCTAACCGCTAAACTCAGATATAAAATCTGTTTTTCTAAATTCTCTTATCGGATCTGTGGAATGAAACATAATTCTTTGCTTCATTTCACCATAACAGCTGATAATTGATTCAGAGGTCTCACCGGATTAAATAATTTCTCACAAACTCTTCGATTCAAAAAGTGTACTTTTGTGTTTAATACAGATGCAAATTTCAGATAGAATATTGAACTCTTTTTAGTTAAAAATATTTCAAACATAGCTCTTCCAGATTTCCTTCAGTTGGCTGATCCTACATTTTGCAAACCAGGCCGTATGGAAGCACTGATAGGATGCCAGTGGGTATTCCAGATTCTAATAAATGACGTATTTAGGATTAATTCATCAATGAATAAATGATAGTTTAGGAAACTAAAAATGCATGTTTTTATTGTTGATCGAACTAAAAAATGAAAAATAAATTATAGTTTAAAAAAAACTAAAAAACACGCTTTTCTGTTTAATCGAACTAAAAAGTAAACAAATAATTCTTAATAAGAATAAAATGATTATAACGAGAAAATTGATGTCATTGCAGTAAGAGCGTGGAGTGCTTTGTACTATATTTTTACACTAACTCAGCATTTCGGAATAGAACTAGTAAGAAATAACAATTGATATAGAGTCACCAAGCTTTTACCCCGATGACAACAATTTTCTCGTTCATCATTTTATTCTTATATTAAGAAATATTTTTTTTTACTTTTTAGTTCGATTAAACATAAAAGCGTGCTTTTTATTTTTTTTAAACTGTATTTTATTTTATAAAAAACGCTTGCTCTAAGAAATGATTATTGCACTTTCCAGAAGATTACAAAGTTATATTGTTAGCAATGTATATGAAAAGAATACATTCAAATTAAAATTTATTCAAGGATTAGAGTAAAAATATCTATTAATATTTCAATAAGGTTCAAGTTTATTAGGAAGGCAGACTCTATAAAAAATATTTAAAAATTTTGAACTTACTAAATTATGTATCATGCAGCATAACAATTTGCCTGGGATAGTTGCTATGTCATTTTATTAGTTTACTTTGTATATAATTAACAAATCAAATATTATATAAACAGAGTTAGATCTTAAGTTTTCTAGTAGAATTCTTAAGCTATTATTAAAACGAAGTATTTTTTCGAGTAATAAATGCCGTTACATTTAGCAAACTGTTTTTGTTATTTGAGCTATAATTAAGAATTCGCGCTATTCTTTGCTCAATTAGATCTAGGAATTTTAATAAACTAGCATAATATGTTGCTCATTTTGAGTTTATTATCAGCTGAGCTAAAATATTTTAATTAGTTCTGCTATCCTTTTCTAGAAAGACAAATAATCATATTTTACACGTTTAAACTTTTTCATACTAATTGACATTTAATTGTTTTTTAAAGTAATTTAAGTTACTAACTTTTACTTAATTGAAAACTCTACTGTTTACATTTTACGTTTAGTCCACGTAGTAAAACAACTTTTTTTTTTTTCTTTACGAAGTGGAATTCAAAAGACAAACATTTTAAAACTATTAATATCATATGTCAAGCTACAGTCATTTATTTTCTCTGCAAACAAAAATACAAAACTCAAGAAATAAGAGGTTTCTTTTCTTTATAGAACGACTTTTATTAAATATATGTTTTTTCTCAAAAATAAAACCCACAAAAATACAAAGCATAATAAGTAAATTCTACTGTTTCGTGCTGTTGTAGAGAAGGGAAATAAAATAAATAAAAACCAGCAAAAGTGCCATTGCTTCTTCAAAATTTTTCTCTTTAATTCTCCTTTTCTGTTTTTATCAGAAAACCACGCGTGTTATTTTTTCTACATTTTATTTTATATTTTTAGGCGCTTTCTCCAGTTCTTCTAAAGCATGATCAATAAAAATTATTTTTTTTCTGAAAAATACGGCGAACAACAAAAATGCATAAGAACGAGTTCGTGTTTATTCATTTCATTCTCTGAGATAAAAATAAAATTGCATCTTCTCCGTTCGTTCCTTACATATTTTATTTAAAATCCTCTACGATCGTAAAAATACTTTTGCAAACTTGGATTCAAAAGACTAGCAAGATATAAATTTACCTGAATAATGTTTTATACAGTTATTGGGAAAAAACGCCAACCATGAAAATGTTGGGAAGCGTATCTTCAAACACATATTATTTGCTGTGGCGAATTTCCAAGATTTCTTTAGTGTTCTTTAATCATAAAATTGGAATTTACGTACGAAAAAAAACTTTCTTACCTCCTTTTATTCAGTATACTTTTTTATTATTTTATTTTACTTTTCAAAGTGTTTAACAAAGTGAAGATTGAAAATTCATGAAGCTTCAGCGGCGAAGTTATTGGAATTGACATTTTTAATGGAAAATGTGTATTTTTTCATAAAAGAATTCTTTTTACTTCTCTGCATTTTTTCCCTTAATTTTCTTGTCATTTGACTTCAATAAATCAGTGTTGCCAAAAAAACATCTTTATCATAATTAAAATAAACAATGCCTATATTTCCTTCCTTATTTTTGAAGAACTTCCTTAAATGAATTTAATACTAATTACAGTAAGTTAAAAAAAATTATCTCAATTTTTGTTTCAAGTGTTTTATTCACTAAAAATATTGGGTTCCCTATTTAAAGCACCAGATAAAGAAGAAAATAATTAATCTGATAAAAATAAAAATACCGCTTTTATTTATTTAAATTACAGAATAATTTTTAATAAAGATTTATTCAACTGTTATGAAAATCAGCGGTATTTTTCCCTATAATATTCTTCTTGTACACTTGATTAATTTTATCTTTTATTTCTTAGATGTGTGTGTGTTTTAACTATATGAAAGTACTATAACTTTCTTATTTAATAGATATAAAATACATTAGTGTAAAAATTATTGATAAAGAAATAAAAATTATAATTTATTTGATTCATATACATCAGTGATTCCCAATGAGGTCTATATAGATCCCCAGGGGTCTATGACGACCACCAAGGTCTACGTAAGCCAAAATTTAATTCGGGGGTCCATCAGGTGTAAGTGATAGAGTCTCTCCTTAAACTAGACCGAGACTTTAATTTTTAAAAAAAATGTATAATCAAGTGGAACCAAGTTTTACCTATTTAAAAGATTTGCTTATAAAATTTAATGAAGTTAATTTACATTTACAAGGAGACAGTATACATTTTATGAAAGCAAGAACCATTTCAGCCTTTTTTTCCTGAGTTAAGTTAAAGAAGTATAATACTGGAGATCCCGAATTTTCTAAATTCGTCACAGACAATTTGTCAGAACGTTTTAACCTATGTTCAACATTTGAATGATTTTATTCAGATTTTAAAACCAAATTTGAGAATGCTTTGACTGTGGCAATACCACAGTAGGCAATGAATTCATATGGACATATTGAAAAAAATGTCACATCACAATAGGAACTGATCGAAATAAGCACTGACGAAGAACTTAAAAGTTTAGAAACGGATGCCAACAATTTTGTCTTTGAAAAGTCGAACCTGTTATTTGTCCCGACTTATGGAATATCGTGAGGTAGTTTTTCATTGCTTTTCTTAGTGTGAAGGAGTTTCAGCGCGTTTGCCAATCTAAAAAAACTGGTCACTAAACAGAGGAAATTTAAGGTTAAACCAGACAAGATTGATACCAAATGTTGAAAATTTTATATTGTATTGCTAGGGTTCCATCCCTGCAATTTAAGTCATTTGTTTATAGTTTAGTAAGTTTATTTGACAGTTTGATTAATTAATTAATTTTAATTTAATTAATTAACATGGGCTTTTTAAATTGTTAACACTATACTTCATTACAGTTAGAAAAAAATTTAATTCTTTTAAAGTAGGAGTAGTAGTATCAGCAGTCAAAAAGACATTTAAGTTGATAAATTTTCATAAATTCAATATTAATTTAGCAGGGGTCTACCCCAAACTGAAAAACATGGCAAGGGGTCTATGAGATAAAAATGTATTGGAACCTCTGATATGCATCTTTCATTGAATAATGGTAATTTATCGAATGACTAAGTGCATCATTTCATAAAACTTGTATGATTTATGTCAAATAAAATGTATACTTATCACAAAGAGTTTTTATTAGTTCAATCTGAAAAACGTACAAGATAGATTGTTCAAATAGTTTTTTTTTTATTGTTGGTTACAAATAATTTAAAAGACAAACATATAGCTAATAATGGCAAATTTATCCCATCAGCATTAAGAAAATTCCTTGACAAAAAGCATTAAATACAAATATAAACATTTACAAAAGTAAAACATTAGCATTTTCTACGAATAATAACACATGAACTTAAAGAAAATGAAATTCCTTATAGTTTATTGAATATTTTGAATACAAATGCCTTTCAAAAATACTTTAAACAAGTATATTTTCTGAAACAACAAACATGAATAGTTATTTACATGAACATTTAAGAATAAATTTACTTTATTCCTGTACTTAAGTTTCAGACGAGAATAAGAATTTCATAGGAAGAAGGAGGAAAAATGACAGCTGTGTGCTGCAGAAAACAATATTCTTTCAGGACATAAACATAACTTTCAACTATTTTGGGTTTGAATTCCAATTCCATTTTTAGTTCTTTTTCTAGTTTATCTGTTGTCGAGATATCCTTATGTATATTGAAAAGAACGGGAAGTGATATCTTGCAAAGATAAAGAAGTACCTCATATATAATACCAAAAGAAGGAATCCAGGTTCATGGCTATACTTCTTTCGGACCAAGAAAAATCTAAGAGACACACTCGGACTTTCGCCAAATCCTATATTATTATTATTTTTCCTATATAAATCTAAACCTGGGGGTATATTCAGAAGGTATGCTGGCAGGTTTTTCTTCTTATTTGTTTTTTTCTATCGGAACAAGCATTCTCAGCTGCTACAAAGTATATGTAGGATTCCACATTGCTCGTTTTTTTGCAACTGCTAAAGGAAGGAAAAAGAAACGCGGATTCGTATATCCTATGGGGAAAGCACATTGACTGTAATATTCTCAATCAGAAAGTCGGAATTGACTTTTACATCTCGGATTGTACAGAAGAGAAAAAAACGTGACTGACAGATACAGCTGGATATATTTTGTGATACATTTCTTTAGATGCTATATCAAATCATAAAAAAATATAACTCAATAGACATGATAAATCTTTATATCCATTTATACTTACTCCCATCGAAAGTAGGAAAAACCATTGTAAAATATTTCATAAGAAATAATGGTTTATTAAGAAACAAATATTTTAAATCATGTTATCATTCATTGTTTGCATTTTTTTATGTTTTCATTTAGCATTATGTCTGTTTTTTTTAATCGCTAAGTATGTAAAAGAAATTTGTTTAATTTTTCTTAGAATTGCTTAGACAATTTATTTACTTATAAAAATTAAGAGCAGGAAAAAATTAAATATAGAAGGAAATATTTGTATTCAACCAGTGTAAAATTTTAAGGAATTTAACGCAGGCAATTTCATTAAAATGTGCTTTTATGTTAGGGAAATATATGAATCACCGTACTTTAATTCTAAACAACATATATTACATTAAACGAGAATCATACATTAGCTGAAAATTATAGAAGTAAACATTTTCAATTACTTCTTTTAGTGCTTTAAATCTCATATAAAATTCATCTTATAAGAAAACTTTTTATAGACTAATACATAAAATATTTCTTTTGAATATACCGCGCCTACAATTTTTCCGATCAAAATACATATATATATGACAGTTATTCATTAAGGAACATTTTGAAAAGGAAAAAATTCTAAAAAGTCACTAATGATTAAGCTTCCTTCAATTTTCTGACTCTTTCGACGATCAATTGTTACTTTTATATGATTGTCGAAGACAATATTCCATTTCGCACTCAATTAGTAAATATTAAGCATATATTTCAATTTCTAACTAAATTTTGAATTAAATATTCATAGTTATAAAAAAAGGGAGATTTTTTTTTATTTTAATTTTTTTTCCTTTTAGAAAATAGTATAAAAGAAATTTGCCAAAATATTAGGGAAATCTATCAAAATTTTCTTGTAAACAATATTAAGAAATTTTAACGGAAATTAATCTGAAACCATCCTGTCGATTTCTATTTGAATTGATGTGATAATCAACTAGGTATATCAGTATGAACTATACATATATATGTAATAATCCCAATAATATAATCCTTTTAAATATCTTTTAATTGCCAATGGTCCATCCTTTCAGGACCAACGTTTTAGTAATAAGTTAACCCGCCGCCTAACGAGAGTATTTTAAACTACACCTATCCACCCACTCAGATCATGTGATTTGAGAAGCCTATAAATACCGAGATTCCTGGAGACCAACTCTCTTTCGCTTCTTTTTTTGTCTGCGTAAAAATGTAGCCGGCTGCAGTGTGTTTGTGTGTGCTTATATTATGTCGTCCCTGTAATGTCTTATGTGTTCAAGATGGATAATAAACAAGTTTTAATCAATCACCGTACTGCCTTATCAATCTCATATAAAGAATCCATTCCAACAACATCGTCGTATAACATGTGTGTGTGTGTGTGTGTGTGTGTGTGTGTGTGTGTGTGTGTGTGTGTGTGTGTGTGTGTGTGTGTGTGTGTGTGTGTGTGTGTGTGTGTGTGTGTGTGTGTGTGTGTGTGTGTGTGTGTGTGTGTGTGTAATCAAAATTTCTCTACAAGAGAGAGATGCATTAACATGATTAATACTTAAAAGAATTTCAATTGCATGATAACCAGATCGCAGAATTTAAAAGGAGATATGAAAATTTGAAATAACAGAGTAAAATATAAAAGAATGGATGCTACAGTATTATCAACATTGCTGACTTAGGACAGCTTGTATACAAAAAAATTCTCCTACAAATTTTTTTCTCTGTATAAAAGTGGGGTTGAACATGTTTTTTGGCCAGCCAACCTTCCCCTTTTCTGTTAATAATACCGAGCAAAAACCAATTGGAAATAATGGATAGGAAATCTAAATCCATTATGAGAAAAAGGTAACTTACTTAAAAATTGCATACAGAAATGCAGAGCCCGCGCTAAATCTGAGTACAATAAACAAGTTATTGCCAGATTCTGGACCCAAATACAATTTCAAAACAAAGCAATGGCTGAAAAATAGCACTTAGCAAAAGTTTGAAAAGAATAGAATAAACTAAGAGTTGTAAACATACTACAATTATCTTAGAGACACTAAGATAATATGATTTAAAAGTTATAATAAATTTTAAAAAAGTAATTTTATATAAAACTAGAAATCGGGGGTATTTAAAACTATCTAGGAAGAATAATAAATCTATAATATTAACCTGTTAAAACTATGGAAATTTAATCCTTACTAATTAGAATTTCTTTATTCAAATATCTATTAATAAAATTAATTGGGTAGTTTTGAATTAAACAGTATTTAGTAAAATGTTTATAGTTTTTTTTATTTTTTCTGATTTATTTGAAACTAGAAATTTATTGCGTAGTGTGTAATTACTAACAATATTTCTGAATATGGATACATGCACATTACTCTCCCAATGCGGTACTTTTATAATATTGAAATTAAAGTTTTCTCGTTTATCATAAATATTAGTAACTTTTTTATCTTTTAATTTAATTTCTATATCAAGAAAATTTGCTTCATAATTGTTACTATTTGTCTGTATTAAATTAAGATATTGTGGATAAAAATTAATATTAGGTTTAAAGTTGTCTTGCTTGCCAAAAATGATTATATGATCTACATAACGAAAAAAGTAATATTCTAAGTTGTGTGTGTGTGTCTGTGAAACTATTTTCAAAATAATGTAAATATAAATTGGCAAGACAGTTGCTAGCTGGGCCACCTTGTGGTAGACCCTTAAGCTGTTGATAATAATTACCATTATGATAAACAAAATTTTCTTTTAGAACTAACCTAAGTAGAGAACCAAATCTATCATATTTGACATTATTAAACAAATTATCTTTACGTAATTTTACAAGTGTTTTTATCATATCATCAATATTAATTTAGTTAAAAAGATCTTCAAAATCTAAACTAAATACTGAAAATATCTTTAATTTGTGCAATAAGTTCTGTACTATTTTTAAGAATGGCTGAAGTTTTTAGATTATTTATTGTATCTTGTAACATTTCATGTAGAATTTTGCCTGATTTCCTTCTCGTATATATATATATATATATATACGAAATATTTTTACCTAAATTGGTTCTGGAATTGTATTAATATTTGATACGTAATATAAATTATGCTTTAATTTTTTTTCTGTTTAATGTTTTTTTAATGATAAATAAGTTTTTCATTTTACACTAAAAGTAATTTTAGTTAATAAGGAATATAAAATTCTTGAAGTGTTCTTTTTTAGAAAGTTCCTGAGAAATGATAATGACAATAAAAAATATTATAAGCATACCCACATATAAGTATGCAAAATACAAAAAAGAAAACAGCATTTTTAATTCCCATTGATGGAGGATTAACTTTATAAAAAAATGTTTCCTGTCTCGAATAAATGATCCTATTTACTTTCGCACTACATATATATTCTCACTAACTTTACCTAAGAAAAACAAAAATTAATGCCTTTTTGAGATCATATAGAGCAGGTGAAAAGTTTTAAATTATTTATCCAGTTAGATTCCAGTTAATAATAATTACCTATGTTGTTAGCCCATACACCTTGTACTTTTGAATCATGATCTGATTACTAGATAGACATGGTGGTCGGTAACCTACTCTCCACACCAACACTACACCATATATTAATAAAATACAAGAGACAGTAATGTTTTTTTTTTAAAAATACTAGGGAGGGGAACTCCTGTCTGTACAAATCAATCAATATGGATCAATCCACATTGTACAAATTATACAACTGGAATTTACATGCATTATGTAGTTCTGAAGTATTCGTAGTCTAGAATAAGTTTATTTAAAATATATCCTGGCGCCATCTGTTGCAACTAATCTTAACTATGTCAAAATTTTATTACAGCATCACAAAAAAAAATTTTGTATATAGAGAGGGATTATATTTCTAATAGAAGTGAGTTGTGTTTGCATTCTATGCATTAGTGAATCAAAGAATATTGGGACAGTTCCTTACACCCCTAAAAGGCTTTCGTATTTAAAACAAATTTAAATTAATTTCTTTACAAGAGGTGAACAAGCTTGATAACAAAACAGGTTATCATCAGTAAAACCTCTTTTTCAGCAAGTATTCTCTGTCACACACATAAACACAATTGAATGTTTTGAGACACAACATAAATATACATTTATGTCTGAGAGAAAACCATTTATGTCACTATTTTCCCTCAGTCACTATACAATAAATCTCCTCATTTTAATATGAGTGCATAATTCATTCCACCGTTTCATATCAAATTATGGCGTGTTATGCTATATAATTGCGATGATACTTAAATTTATTGTTTTATGATATCAGCAGATTGTGTTTACTCTTAATATTATGTAATCCAATAAACAAAATGGACTGAGTACGGAAATAAAACAAATATTTATTGCATTTAAAGTATTTGAACGTGGCTTTAAATAAAAAACAACTCAACATGCGTGTCTCTCTATTTTCATCAAAAATCCATTGGAAAATTGGTATGCTCCTTGGATTTGTTCAGAGAAAAAAAATAATGAAATAGTTTTATTTCGAAAATGACCAGTTTGAGGAAAAAATATAAAGTATAATTCCTTGGAACTTTTCTGTCAGAGATTTCCTATTTTCTACTTATATATCAGCCTCAAAACTTATACAACCAAGAGAAATTCCAGAAAATGAAATAGCTTTTTTCAGTTCTTTTTCTTTTGTGATATTCTAAAAAAATATCTTAGGGTTTTTTGTTTATTTTTAGTTTCTTTCAGCTTTAAATCGTATATATAAAACGGTAATAAAAATATTGTGATACAAAAAAAAATCAATAATTGAAAAAAGAAAGATGAAAAAAAGATTACATTTCTATCGAAACCCCTACCTAGTGTTATGTCTTCTAAAGTACATTTTCAGAAATAATCCAGTTTCTATTAGAGATAGTTTTTTGTTTTGGATCGAGTAAAACAGAAAAAAAGGGCATCATATATTATTAAAATTTGCAAGCATATTATATATATATAAATAAATCACACCATTATAATTAAGCAAAAATTCGAAACCATATGAATCCTAGAATACGACATCCTATTTCAAAAAAAAATTCAATTCATGGCTATATAATAGTAATTGTAAATATATATATATATATATATATATATATATATATATATATATACAATTGGTATTATATAGCCATGTTATGGCATATAATACATTGGTGTGTTATTGTGCATGTGTCTGTGCATACTTATAATACTGTATGTGTGCACATGTTTGTGTGTGTGTATGTATATAAATTACCCTCTCTACTGCCCGTTGTCATTCGGACAAATGTTTCAAAAGAAGACTGCAGAGATATTTGTAATATTGGGGTTATAAAAATAAAGATAATAATAATTATATTTGGTATAAAATTAATCAGTCTCGATTTGTTTAAATGATGTAATAAATTATGTGTAAGTTCTGTTTATAAATAATACAAATTAAACATAGGAATAGTCAATTATGATAAAGGATTATTTAGAATTTATACTTTAAATTTACCACACAATTTTTTAACAACAAACATGTTTAGTAGTTAGGTATACGCTTAATATAAGTTTTCTCTTTGAATGAGAAAAATAATTACCAAATTAGTAATTAATTCTATACAATTATTCCTTTCAGGACAACCAGATCCTGTCCGAAATTGTGTTTTGACAAACCGTTCTCAGACCTGGCTAATGGTGGATTGCGAGGCTGGATACAATGGCGGGTTGCCCCAAAGGTTCCATTTAGATGTCTACAATTCTGCAGTGGATCATCTCCAGCTGAACATGACTTCAAACGATGCACCTGTTTTTTCAGTAGGAAATTTACCCCCAGGCACACCCTTCGTGCTTGTGATATATGCTTCCAATGAAAAAGGAAAAAGCAATTCGGTGGCTTTGTTGGGAAATACATTGTCCATACGGGATCAAGAAAATGGTAAGATACAATAAAGTAACAATTCTAATTTCATGCTTCATTTCATTTCTCTGAATTTCATTTTACTTTAAATTATTTTTACTCTATCATAAGTAAAACTAAAGAATATTTAGTTGAGAACACACACAACTGCAAAAAATGCTTTTGAAGTTAAAAATTTCTCAAGAAACTCATCCCATTAGCTTATGCATTTCTTCCACTGCCCTGTTCTCTAAGATTGTATTATTTTATCCGAGTATACATGGAAATATTTTACCAGTTAAAAAATCTTTAAGAGATCGGAATAAATGAAACCCTTTGGAACAGTATCGGGCAAGTATATGGATGGTGAGGCAATAACTTCCATCCCAAATCGTTAACTTATTCCAGGGTTCGTCTTGTGCAGTGTCGTTTTGCATTATCAAATTTCAGAATAGCACCTTTTTCTGTTGACAATATCTGGGCACTTTTCAATTAAAGATTGATTTACTCGATCCACCTGTACACAGTAAGGGTCTGCATTCACAGTTTGTGCAGGTTTCAGCACTTCAAAATGAATGACTCTGCGAATTCTCAACCAAACACACAAAAGCGCATTTAGAAAGAAAACCGTTGCCTTTTGCGTTTCGGATTATCATAGAGGAGGACTCTTTTGTCATCTCATGTGATCAAGTAATCAAAAAACTTTTCTGTAGTGTGCCGCTGAAGCAATAAGTTGTATGTGTTGGATCGGTCAGCTTAGTTTTCTTCGCTGATAATGCAGGACCCAAGCACCTGCTCTGCTCACTTTTCCAGTCTGCTGCAAATGTTCTTGTATGGTCGACCAAGTTGGTTAACAGTGTTTGACAGTTCCTAGAATTTCTGGCATGGATTTGCCTCCACTTCAACCCTTAACATGTCAATATCTAAAGTCGTTCCTCTTCCTGAGGAGTGCGAGTCGGTAAGATCAAAATTACCCAATTTGAATTTTAAAACCCACCGTATGCACTTCTAAACGTCTAATGCGTTTGGATAAATATTGCAAAAGAGTTTGGTATCAACCATTGCGTTACTACACTTGTGAAACTCAAAAACCATACAATGCAGGATATGCACGTATTCTGGTATTTAGCTGGCCATTTCTCCATAAATTTCACAAAAAAAAGATTTAAATATTTAGGAGTAAGCAAATCACTCTAACCATAAAATGTCTTTGGCACGACTTTGAAGTACACAATGAGCTGATAAACGACTAACTGATATCGACATACGCAGAAACGACATTACTTTCCGGTCCATCTAATATATCACGACCCAATTTTTTCTTTTTGGGCCTTGTAGGTAATACAACTTTTTCACTTATTACATATTTTATTCTATTTTACTATATATATAATGTTTTCTGCACGTTATTCTTAAATGTCAGATGTTGGATAAAATGAAACAGTTATATTAGTTAAATATTTAATGAATTCAGTGAGTAAATGATAATAATTTGATTTGATTAGATGCCATGACTGGAGAAGTTCAAAACATTTTTCTAAAAAAAATAAACATGTCTTATTATGGATGTAAAAGATTTTTAAAAATTTTCTTCAACTTTCACCTGAAATCATGCACTTTAAAAGAACAACGAGGACAATAGTTTAATTTGTTGTATCAATGTATGTAAATAACTTTGAACTTCTGTATTTTTGCGTTGTATAACCTCACAAAGGAATTTTCTTCAAAAATTGTTTTCATAAAAGGAAATTTATTAATTCAAGTAACAAATTTCGCTTTTTATTTAAAATACAAAAAAATATTAATACATATTTAAAGATAAATGTGTGTAATAATAAAAATAATAAAAAATTTAACATTAGTTCAAGAATTCAAAAAGTTTGTTTTTAAATATTTTTAATTAATACCTTGATAAGTTATTTTTGTTAAAGATAACTTTGAAATAATAGTAAAAATTATTTTTGACGTACAAAAAAAATCACGTGTTAAGGTTAAGATTTTTTAAATGTTTGCTTTACTCATTTGATATAATTTTGTTAAAAACAATAAGCTACTTATGAAAAACTGTTAACATTCTTCAGAAAATATTCTAGTCAAACTTTTTTCAAAACATTATTAAATATACATTTTTTAATCCCTATAATAGCATTAAAAAGAAATCAAACCTTGGATCACGTTATAATATAAACATTCTTTTAAGTATAAAATTAAAAATTTATTTATAAGTCAATTTTTTCAAACTTTATTATTACCGATATATACTCTAATTATAAAAGGCTTTGGGAAAACCTTATTATATTTTCAAAAGAAAAGGGATCTAAATTTTGAAAAGTTTTATGATATTAATATAGACGTATTAGAAATATATTTATGATGTTTATTACAGATGGAGTTATTTATATTATTTGTATAATTATCTTATCACTTTGTCTTCAACTTAATTCAGGTAATTTAATTTTATAATAAATTTTAACACAAGCATTTTCTTGCATGTAACTCTTTTTACATGTAAGGTCCACATTTGTGTGATATTTAATAATTGATATTTATTAGAAATTGTGTGGCAACGTTTGCAGTTGTTATTATATATATTCAGAATTCGCTGTAACATTTCGCCTAAGTATTTTTATGTCTCTTTATGTCAATTAAATGTTTGTTTTAGTAATTATCGTCTTCATCCTTAAATATAATCTATAAATATTTCTATCATAACCTCTTATATACATCTATAAACTTGGATTTTCCAATCGAGGCGATATTAAACTAGAAAAAATAATTTGGAAAAATTAATACATATCATGTATCAATTATTCAATTAATTAATTAACTAAAGGAAGCCAATTTAATTTCTTAAAATCTTGCTTACCAATAAAATTCTTGAGCATTATGTGTGATATTAAATACAAAATATTGTAATCATATGCTCTATTAAATGTTATACCTGTTCTGATGCTATCAATTTTTATAAAAATTCGCAGATGTGAATTACTCTTCAAGCAAGATATAAAATGGTATATCTGCGTGTTCAATGTACACAACTGTTGAGCATTTGACGATTATTGGGCAGAATACAGCATTGCTATAAGTCTTTTCACAAATAAATTAGCAAAATATTTCGAAGTTTTGTTTGTCATAAGTCTTGTATTTAAAAATAAAAAAACTTTACTCGTTATCTATTTCCAAATATTCTCTTCAGATTTCTTTCATTCAAGGATAGTATAAATAATTTTAATGTACGATTTTTCTGAATACAATGTTTTCGTAGAATTATCATTTCGAAAATTTTAATATTTATTAATATTCCACGCAATTGCCATTTGGAGAATGTTAGAAAAGTATCATACAAATTAGTTCTACAAGAAAACGGCAAGTATCAAAATTTTATGAAGTGTGTTATTAATATTTAATATTCAACGTATTACTATAAAAATTAGTATAGGATTACTGAACTCAAAATTAGTCAGAGCCTTTAAAAATAACTGCTAAAAATTCAAAACAAATTAAAAGATAAATTCTTCTGAGACACAACTTTCCACTGACGAGAAAGTCCCTTGCTATTTTCAATTAACTACAAATACTAAGAGTAAGAATCCTTTATGTAAATCAATTTTTACTTATTCTCAGCCAATTTGCAATAACTTTGGGATTTAAGTACAGTATAATCTTATGGGATCACAAGAAATAGGCTATTCTACCGTAGAAAAAATTCATTGGATTCTTGAGTAGAACAACTTTTCAGTGGACTATGTAAACTCTGTTTATTTCTCACGCTATGTAATGCAGTTACACTCAAAAAGTGTATAGTGACATCCGTGTCACAAGTCATCCTCTCCCTTCTAAGCCGTTTTCGTCCCCTCTATCCCCTATCGGTCAACGACCTTGCATTTCTTACGGGTGCAGGGACTGTCCATCGGATCCCCGCTTTGTGATGGGGAGGGCATTTGAAGAAAAATTGTACACATCTACTTATGATTTAAAATTTGTAAGCCACCACAATTAAATAGCCATGAAGCCTTGTCAACTTGACTTAAGTATATGTAAGAATTTTAAAAAAATATACATATAATCCTTAATGAGAGAGAGATCCTTTGTTTTAATTATGATCCCCATTATAATAAAATTTTATCTAAAATACCTTTCATTCTTGTGATTATTTTATAACAAAAAACATAAAAGGACAACTCTAAAAGTATTAATGGTATGTAATAAATGATATGTTCTAAGTAAGAAACGTCTCAAGAAAATAAACGTTCAATATTTTAAAAAAATGGCATTACTGTACACTTAAAAAGTACTTTACAGCACTTTCTTTAAATGATATGGTTCATCAATTATTAACCTTGGAAAACGCCGAAAACATTTATTATAAAACGAAATGTTTTGAGACTTATTAGGTATAATTTCTTCGCATCCGGTTATAGCCAAATATTGGAAATACTTCATCACAGAAGTTTTCACAGTCATCTTTCATTTTGCGGTGATATTATTCTTTCTTGCAATGAGCATAAGATCCCTAAAAATAAATTTTCGCTTAACGCCCTTAATATAAGGTACCCTTGAAGGTAATCAACTGTACAAAATTACTAATAAGACATTATGAATTAACTACAGAAAGATATATTTAGAATTACGTATCATTTACTCCCTTAAAAAATGAAATATAATCCAAAAAAATAATCTTTTTCCCAAAATTGTAAATTCAAATGTTTAGCAAACACTATTTGAATCGAAATATGAAAATAAAGAAATAATGGTAGAACATATAAGTCTTGATATTATTTACGTTGAATTCCATTTTGTCAATACCTAAAATTAAATATATATAACTTCATAGTAAGCAAATTATTTTTAATATTACAGAACGTGTGTCAACAAATATTAAATGTAGGTTATCTTATTATACAGAAGGCCCACTTAAAAATTACCCTTCACTTTAACTGGAAAATGGAGATAGTTATTTCCTTAACCCGGGAGTTGTAGCGGGGGACACAGTCACCCCAGGCTTCCTACATCATTAATTTTGGGAAAACTGTACATTTGTTACCAATGACCTTGACAGTATCCTCCTACATAACAGTCTTCATGGGAACTAAAATGTATTTGTCACATATCTACCTCTTTTTTGAGAGTGACAAACGTTTTTTTTTTTATTTATTTATTTATTTTTACAATCTTAAGGTACTTGTTTTGACTGAGTTCCCCGCGTGACCACTTTTGTTCCGAAATGTTTTCTATGAACGGCTACATTTTTCCCCTGTGAACAAATTAATTGTTTTTATTGTTGTGTTGTACGACTTATTATGTTTTATAAATACAAATGAGTAGAATATAAAAAAATGGGCATCTGTAATCTCAATTGAAAGATGTTGAAACTGATCAAGCAAGGGAACCCTTCAGAAATAATGCATATTGAACATGATAGCGAAAGCAAATTTGAAATAAGCGATGAACATGAAACATTTAAGCTAAAGGGAAAATGTTCAAATATTACCTAAAGAACTCCATCAAGAAAAATTTGAACCCATAAGTGTAGCACTAGACAGACACATTTTGCCCTGCCAAAAGGACGCAATCAAGAAAAAGCTCAACATGTATTTGTCGATCCTCAAAGGACAATAAAACTTCAATAACTTGAACAAAATATGATAGTTTTGCCTGCAAATAACATTCCTGTAATGTTAGTGAAAAGTTTCTGTAATTTTTGTCCTCTATTAAAGTCCCGCTCATTTTAAACTTCTTGGTTCAATTTGATTTATATTTTTTCTCAAATTATCAAAGGAAAACTTTAAAGTCCTAAAAAGTAGGTAAATATACTTTCTCTTAATTAAAATATTCACTAGAATAATCATTTTCATCGTGTACAATAAAAATAATTATAAAAAATGATTGGGGTTACTCAGTCACCCCGCGTGGCCCTTAACGTTAGTAACAAGCGCGTGCCTTCTCCCGGGTTAAAAGTAGTATCTAGGTAGGGAAAAAAGTGAATATACATTACAAGGAGAAATCAGTTAACATGCCAGCTGGCGGCAAACAGCAGAGTTAGCTTTCCTATCCCAAAAGACGGTAACAGATATGGAAAGAAATGAATTTAACTGCAAACATGCGGAGTGTCTTGATTTAGTTGGAAAGAGTACCTTGCGCAAACTAATGCTTTGAACAGAATATGTAAAATACGCGTTAGTTCGGTAGCGAATTCTCAAGCCAGAATAAAAAAAAAACGAAGAGGAAAAGAGAAAGAACATTTTTTTAAACTAAAAATTAGCTGATATCGTTTTTGAGAGGTACGGTGCGTTATTCTAGCTCAAATCATGATTCAAGTCCCAAGCATGCTTTGTTGGTTGTGGTTAAAAATTGATTTGTATTCTGCTTGCCGATTATGCAAACTCGTTTCTCAGGATGCACCATTTCAACTTAGCCCGTGTTAGATATGCAAATTTTACAAATTCCATGTATTACGAGTATTTATACGTAAAGAACGCCATACCTGTTTGTCAGGGACAACGATAGCTGTAGTTCTACGGGTTTTTGAGTTAAAGCTCATTGTCTCACGCACACTTGGAGAAATTTTCAAATAATTAACACTACAAGATGAATCTAATAATGAATCGATGAACTGAGCATAATGCAGAAAAGACAGCGTGATTGCAACAAGAATGTTTTCTTATAGCTTTCGGAGGACCATCCAAAATGTTATTAAATTTTTATGCGAGACGGATCAGGACTAACATATCTCAATCCATCAGACGAATTAGAGTAGGTCTTCAGTATCAACCTGGAAATGGGGCGCAATAGCCTAGTTATCCTGGTCGAGAACTTGTGGACAGAGATATTAATTCGTGGGTTTCAGTCCTAATGCCATTGAAGATCTGCTATGTAGTCTTTGCTGTGTACGTCAATTCTATGGTGGTTCAAAGTCGGGGTGATTCGGAAGTTTAGAGCAGGATGCCGTCCGGTGCCGTCATTTCAACGTGGTTCAAATTTACGAGGTTCGTCACAAATAACCATCGCACTCAAAGGCATGAATTAACATCAACTCAATTATTCAATCTAAAAGTGTATTACCATGTATGGCCATTCAAGTCCACAAAATAATATAAGAAGTATTAGTGAAAACTCCGACCTCTCAAAAAACTGCATTTAGAAATTCCTAAGCGAAGTTGGAAATCATCCATACGAGTGATATCTGAATAGGCACTACTGACAAGAAATGCTGAAAGACGTTACGACTTTTGTAATTTTATCATGAACCATTTAGAAATGAAATCGATGTTCTTCACAAACGTAACATGGGCGGAAGAATTATAACAGAATACCCACCGGTGGCCATTATTGGGCACCAAGTAATCCTACACATAAAGTTGCAGTTCAACCGAGGCATTGCCATGAGGTCTGGAGCATTGTGTGTGAAGCTTAAAAAATCAGCTTAACTGACCTTGTATTATACGAGGACTCGTTAGCTAGATCATGATGCTTTTAAGTTTCTAATATGCGATTTTGTTGAAATTCGGTCTCTGCTTCAACGTGTGGCTCCGAAATGACGAAGCCCTTCTTCATATGACATCAAAAGCAAAGCATAACTTGGTTTAGATATTCTAGAATCAATTGGTGTCTGAATAGAATGGTCTCCACGCTCACCTGATCTGTCCTCATTGGATTTTTTCATTAGGTGTACTTGAAACAGCGAGGGATGCAACCCGTTCACCAAGATTGCAGGATGTGTGACTTGTTTGTGATACTTGTGTGTTTAAATAGTGTGTTACGGATACTTGTGTGTTTAAATAGTGTGTTACGGATACTTGTGTGTTTAAATAGTGTGTTACGGATACTTGTGTGTTTAAATAGTGTGTTACGGATACTTGTGTGTTCAAATGATGTGTTACTGATATATTTGCGTGTTTAACTGATGTGTTACTGATACTTATGCTAGCGTGTCACCTCGTATACTACCAAATATCCTCATGATATTCTGAAATATGTTTTGAGACCGAACACCAAAAATACTAGTAAAATCTCACCTGACAACTAGTTATTCATTTGTTTTCCTTTTAGTAGGGTAAAAGATCAGAAAATTGAGAACAAACTATCTAGAAATTTAAGCCTTCTATTCCATGCATGGAAGATACTTTTTCATACTCTTTCGAAAACACTACATTTTAGATAAGAATACGATATATATTGTTTGCTTCCTGTTGGTGCTGTGATTAATCTCAATCTGCAGTGCACAGCCACTTCAGTATACCCAGAAACCTAATGTTAGGCAATATCTACCATAGTTTTCAATTAAGGTGGGCATTGTGTTTACCGGGCATTGTGTTCATAAGGGTTACAGGAAATCAGACAAAATGTTAATAAACAGATATTTAGAAACACCTTTAGTGTTCTTTTTTTAAACTTTTGAGCAGAAAAAATTTTATATCCAGTTTAAAAGAGATTCTTTATTTACATTCAATAGTAGTTTTTTCTCAAATTTATATTCTCACTATTGCATAAAATAAAATAATAAAATTTGAATTAATTTTAATATTTATTAAACCTTTGTCGTTGCGGAAGTTTATTATAGAAAAAAATGAATATTAAATGTCTTAGTGCAGAACTTTGAAACACTATTTAGAAGAAGCAAACTTTTTTAGCTGCTAAACTTTCGAGGCTTTTGTACAATTGAGTAAATTTTTGTCACTTGATGTTTTAATTCTAAACAATGTTAATGACTTAATGATTTGAACATCATTTAACAAAAGAATAAAAATAAATATAAGTACTATAAATTCTTACACAAATGTAACCTGTGGGTTTTAGATAGTTGTTAAGAAAAGTAAACTTAAACGCATTAAGAATTTAGTGCTGAAAATTCATAAAATTCAAATTTTTTCCTTGCCCAAATTTTCTACAGCCATATACAATAAAGAGTGCCGTTTCCTGAAGTTAGCAATTCTCACACATTTTAAAACCCAAATTTAATTAATTTAATGAAAACAAATTGTTAAAAAACATTTAATAAATTTATTTAATGGGAACATTTTAAGTATTTCCTATACCTTGTTCAAACAAGGCTGTTTTACTCAAACTGTTTACAAACTTCAGTACTTTTGATCTAAAATCAAACTTTGAATCCAAGGGAGTCTTTAAATTGAATTAATTGTAATTTCTCTTTCACACTAATTCCTTACATTTACTCAGTTATAACGTAGTTTGAACATAATTAGAATAGTTACATCTCATTAATATGTATTAGGTTAACGCACTTGAAACGACCGATATTTGCAAAATTATGCAAACTTAACTAGTTTTAACTTGATCGGAATAAATATTGGAGTAGTAAAAGTTTCCTTTGGCTAATTTTCTAGAAAGTATGCCTTCGGCGTAAGAATATAATGATCTGCAAGTAGTTGTTACATAATACAAGTTTAACAATTTTTAATTCCTAAGTAGTTCTATAGTTAAAGAGTGGAAGTTAATTGTTAATATGTATATGTAAATATTGATCTTTTAATCTAAAAGGCAAAAGTATCAGAGTGTGAACAATCGTAATTTGTTTGTTTTAGTTTCAATGCATTTCATTTGTTTACAAAGATACAGAAGATAAAAAGACACAAAGTGTGTGAACAGTGTTTCACAAAACAGTGAACGTAAAAATAAGAGAAGTACTAACATAAATATCAAATATGTAGAATTAGTTACAAAAACAATACAAAATAAACAGCTTGGACTAATTAACTTCAGTGCAAGAACAAAATTCGATTAATGACGTTCGGTTAAAAAAATCCACTTTATTTCTTGTAAATAAATGACTAAAGGCTTTTTATGTTTAATATCGTTAGTATAATCTATAGGAACAATTATAATGTATATTTCATTTGTACAAACATTATAAGTAAATTTAATCAAGATCTTCACACAGTTATATTAGAGAATGTGTTTGACACACACACACAAACAAGCTACTTTGAAAACATTAAGTCAATAAAAAAATTAAGAAAGTACACGTTTTCCATTAATATATTTTACAGGTCTGATTCATGAACTTAATTTTCTACAAAATATTAATGTTAGCACTGTATACTCTTTAATTATATTAAAATAAATGTATTATTTTTTATCGGTCACCTTTTGCAATGAAACTAAAACTAGTTCGCATACATCTGCGTTCTAAAAAAATAATAAATACTGTTTTTTTTTTCTTTTTTTTTGTAACTGATTTTTTTAAATATCATTTACAGTCACAAATAAATACCATGTATCATGTTCATATGTAATTCTCATTAGCAAAACTTTGAGCATTTAGACTTAAAGGTATTGTTAAAAGTAGGATATTTGATATTTTTATCTTAAACATATAAAATAATCTTTTTTTCTCAACGTCTTTAAATAAAATTATATTTACTTTTTGTGTACAAAAACTGTTTACGTGCTAAATAAGAGGTTCAGATCTATGTAGAGTAGGATAAAAAGTAAAATAAGAAATTTTTTACATATCATTAGATATTATAACAAAACCTTAGTTTGATATTCAAACATAATTCGATTTGAAAGGTAAATCTAAGATTTGTCATAAAATGTGTATATACACAGAGAGAAATTACACTTTTGTTCTTTCTTCATAAATAAAAATTTAAAATATCTTTGATAAAATCTGAACCAGAAACTAGTAACATTTTTTTCCCTATAAACAAGTATATGATTAATTCTAAACATATATTTTTTTGGAAAAGAAAACACATAGGATTTCCTGGATATGCTTAAAAATAATTGAGACTAAAATGAGGGGAGAATTTTAACAATTGTATTTGTATCTACTTTTTCATAAATTTCACCGCAAATAATAGAAAATTGCAATTTTAATATTACTAAATAAACAGTAATAACTTGAAAATACTACCTTATATAAATACAATAATTAAAACTCTCATTTTCGAGTTTAAATACTTTCAAAGGCATATGTTACGAATATTAATTAAATAAATATATCATTTGATAACTTCCTTATGTATTTTGTAGTTAAACTTTTTTTACTTCAAAAGCATTTCAATAAATTATGTGCTGCGTAACACTAATTACATGCATCAATGACTTCGAAACTGAGGAATATATCACACTAAAACCATAAAAGTGCCTTTTACGGCTGCCTTTAAAATGAAATTAAAATTTGACTGCGATATCATAAAATAAACAAATATTTGAATTTCGAATTCAGTATATTAAAATTGCTTATTGTAAAAAATAAGAATTGCTTTGCTACGAAGAAATTTAATGCCTTTGTATCGCATAGGAACATTGAAGTTTTCAAAAAGAAATTATATTCTTAAATTTTAAAATAAGAAAAAAATGTTTTTCCTACAGACGCTGAATAAATTAACCAAATTAAAATACGTAATTGTTTATTTATAAAATATAACTAGGAAAAAAGTTTCACAGGAAGCATATATAACTAATGTGAAAATTAAATCATTTTTAAAGAATAAAAATACACAATTAAATTTAAACGCAAGTGACTATGTTTTCCAATGAAATTTTAAAACCATCAGTTTTAAATACACACATACGCGAGCGCGGGTTTTTGTGCGCTTGTGTCTATTACATTATTATTGATAATTAATACAATAGGTAACATTTATTCTGCTAGTGAAAATAATTTTTTTTTCATTTGACCTCTTTATTTAACCTATATAATTCTCTACAAATATTTTTTTATATCTACATAAACATGGGTGTACAAATAAGAATAATAAAATTTTCATTACAATAAAAAATAATGTCTTAGAAAAACAACTTACCTTTTCTGTTCAATGAGTAATTTTAAATTATTTATGGTGAATTTCAAACAAAAATTTTATTAAGAGGAAGTTCAATTTTCGTAGATAACATATATCTCAAAATAACTTTATACTGACTTTGACTTAACGTTATCTTTACTATAAAAAGCCAATAAAATTTTGTTTTACTTTTATATGATAAAAAATAATCATTATCTCATAATACTGTTATTTTTAATACGATAGTATGTATATAATTCAAATAATTAATTATTTATTTATTTAATTTTAAATAACTTCTCGCTCAGGGTTATTGTGTAATTACTTTAAATAATTTTCTGTTATTTTCTTTTCTACTTGAGTTTTTTTTTTTTCAAAAAAGAATTTCTAATAATTAAATAAAATTTTTAAATTGACTTTTTAAATGTAAATATTATAGAGAATATAATTAACTTTTTAATGTTCTTATAAACACATTTATATTTAGAACTAATTTTTGATTATGAATGTTATGGTTTTAATCATGGTTATAACACTATGGATATCTTTTTTTTAACGTAATATTCTTACAGGTAGGTATAGAAAAACTAATTTGATATATTAACATAGAAAGTTTTTCAAACAAAAATGCTGTTTTAAATATCAAATGCTATAAAATAATATTTTTAAAAAGTCACTTTTTATTGTGTAATTACATTTAGTGTGTAATTACATATCTAATGATTATACATATTTCAGTTTATCTGTTTTGTGAAAGTTTCAAGCATCTTTAAAGTAGCACAATGTATTTTAATAAATACAGTTTGCAACATATTACTGAATTATTTTGTTATTTTAACTTGTTTTTCCGTTCTAAATATGGCAGAAAGTATTTTTGTTAAAAAATAATGATATGCCATCATTTGCTTCAAAATGTATTACAAAGTAATACTTTTATATAAAATTGCGTTAACATTGAAAAATATTATGCACTTAATTAATTCTGACATTTCAGCCATAAACTAAAAATTTTATTCCCTTTTGAGAACTGATTAAATTATTCGTTGTTTCTTAATATTTACATAAATATTCATTGTTTCAAAATATAATGTGTTACAATGTAACATTTTTTGTGCTTTTATAATGGTTATTCCGAAAATTAATGTCATCAATATTAAATCACACATACCCTCATAAATGAATGTTGAAAGTGAATATTAATATTCATTCAATGAAGTTAATACGGATTGAAAAAATTTAATATATGAAAAAATATAACTATTTACTAATGTGACTTGAAATAAATTAATGAAAAACAATAAAATAGTGATAAGTAGTAATACAGGATTAAACACCATTTATTTACAATAACAAAGCACAATAAAAAGAATTCAAATACATATAAGAGTCGCAATGTCATATTTGTTAGTACTACTTATATAATAATATATAATCATTGTTTTTTATCATGTTTTATAATATATAATAGATTTCATGTTTTATAATCTAATTATCTAATCATGCTTTATAATCTAAGTTGTTTAAGGTATCCAACTACTTGAGAAAACTTTTTTTTAAAAAAAAATCGAGATATCGGTTTTGTTTGTTGTTTTTAGATTTTCTTAGTACATTTTAAGAAAATAATGCTAAAATTTATAAGAGAAAAAGAAACTATTATTATATTAAATGGGAAAAATTTGGTAAAAATTTATAAAAAAATAACATAAACGTGGCCCATTCTGTACCAAATGCTTATACACAAATTATTAATCTTTTAATTCTTATGTGTTGCTATGATATTCATTTTTAAAATGACTTTCAAATAAGATTTATTTTAATTTTTACAAAAACTAGAGCACTTTATCTTAGTTATTATATGAAATTGCTGAAAAAACAGTGATTATATTAACATAAGGGACTGTAAATTTTGTAATGAAACAGTGATTGATAAATCTGAAAGTTAATACACTTCTACTATTATACAGAACATAAACGAAAAGTTTAAGTTAATTATTTTCAAAACTTTTTTAGCAATCGCTGGCCCGTTTGAGCATATTAAAAAAAACATTTCGAATAAAACGTGTTTTAAAGTATGGCATTTTGCTTTCAGTAATGGCATCTACTTTTAGTGAAATACTTGTAGTTTTTGTTCTAATGAACGGAAATATAAACTTGATATTTTTATAAGGCTAATAAGATGCCTTTAAAATAAAATAATAAAAATATTTGTCAATTTTTAGCAAAATTCACACTTTTAGAGTAGTCGGATACCTTAAGATGCATTTCCAATCGTTATATATGTAATAAATAGATTGAATAAAAAAGGTACATTCTGTGCATGAAATATAGATATAAAATAGTTATCTTAATTATTTGTAATAGATATTTTTAATGACAAAATAATTATTATTATATTTACAAAAAGTATACCCTAATCTGGTGAAATATATTGGTTGTAGAAGCCTTACTAAATATGGTTATATGGTACAAAAAGTAAAAATATATTCCCCTTCAGTTTATTATTTTAAAATTGTTGTATGATTCATCGACCCAATATTTTTCACATTAGCTAATATCGATTAAAAATTAGTATCGATAACTTCGAAGCTGTTGAGACTATGTATCGATTTACTGTCTGTTTCAGAAGCAGCGTTGATGAGTAGCTTGAGTCCTCTGGTAACTGTACTTCTGGCTGCGTTGGGTACTCTCCTGGTAATAGGCGTAGTCGCATTGGCACTTGTTCAAATCCGCAAGAAGAGACCACGAAAAGGTTCTTCACCATTTTTACTCTTGATTGAATATGAACCTCTTTCCACCCTATGCATGTACTTTCATTTTAACTCATTGCAAATATTATGAACCTACTTTCAATAAGATTAGTGATGGTTTTTTGAAATGGTTATTGATAGCTTTGGAAAAGTTCAAATTATTAGGATGTGCGTGAATTATGAGCTTTATTTCATAGATGAAAGAAACTGTTATCAATCTTTTTTTATCAGCATCCGTTTCATATTTTAAAATAATTCAGTGACGAAAAATATGATTAAGATTAATATTAATTGATAAGTCAAAATAGAAATTTATGTATCAGCCAAAAATAAATTTGTGGAAGAATTTTTTGATTCATAATCTCAATTAATAAAAAAAAAATATGAAATGTTTATAACAGGAATGCAATGGATCTCATTGTAAAGAATAATTATTAGTGATTAAGATAAATCAAATTCTAATCAATTTCTTAAATTGTTTTCCAAATTGTTTTGCTTCTCTCAATTTTAACTAAATAGAATTTTAAGTAAAAGGCCGAATATAAGACAATTACATTTAATTCGTATTACTGAGTTAGAAAAATATTTATATTGACTCATTAGTCTTTTAAGGAGACACAGTACGATTCAATTGAACAAAAATCGGTCAAAAATCAAATCTATTTTTTTAGCCTAAATTATTTTTATATACTTATAAAAACTCACAAAATTTGAAAGCTCTTAGTTAAAAAAACGTAGAGTTGTGATAACTTTTACGTTTATTTTTATTCACATCCCAATGGCAAATCACAATTTTAAACTGACTTATCTCGGAAAGATAAAATAACTAGTTTGGCTTCATTTAAAATGCTAAGGCTCTTTTTCTATTGTGCATTACACTTGGAGTTTTTTTTCACTTGTAGCTAATAGTACATGAAATAAAAGTTGGTATGCATTTTTCAATCAGAACAATTATTATTTTATACGTTAATTTTTGTAGGAGGAATAGCATTTTAAAATCACTTCATAAGTTTAAAAGTTTTTCGCTTAAAAAAATTAAATGGTTAGCTTTTTATGAAATTTTTAGCACAAAATCTGTTTTTCATCACACATACGCATAGGAGGCAACCAAAAAAATTATGAAAATCATTAGATTAAAAATTTTTGTTTAAATCGTACCATGGTCCCTTATTTGTTTCATCCATCAGTTATTACATAAAACTAGTTTAAATTAAAATGTAGCTTAAATTTGAAAATGGGCTTTATCTAAATAAAATACTAAAGGCAACCACAAAAAATTCCCCTTAACGTAGTGAGTCAAAGGTAAGTATATACTTATTAATTTAATTCATTGCATATGAGCGTCTTTTGTAATAACTCGTCTTATATAAGTCATCTTAGAGAATGTTTATTGTAAGGTAGTAATTATTTATGATAAACTTAAGTTAAATTTCAGAAAAATAAAACTTAAAGCTCTGCAGACATAAATAAAGGAATTTAAAAGTAATATAAATTAATTAAAAGTACTTAAAATATTTACATAAAATTTCACTCTTAATTAAAATTAAAAGTGATTTTTCACTTCTACAGATTTTTTGACGTGTACTTTGATAGATTAGCATAAGAATAATTAGAAAGCTTAGATAAAACTAGAATTAGTAATAAGTAAAATAAATGTTGCATAAGAAGTAAAAGTTTTATTGATAGTTCGTAAATTAAATTGCGTGAGAATAAATCAATATTTAAAATTAATAACCGCTACTTCTTATACAGTTTTTAATTGGTAAAATTATTTTCAAGAGTTCACAATATAATAATATAATTGCAATATAAAAATATGTGTGAAAGAGATACTTTTAACTAAAGAATTTAAACTGGCAAGTTTTTTGAAAACGTTTGATAGTTATATTTATTTACTGTATTATATTTACCTTTTTCAGCTCCGGATTCAATAGAAGAAGATAAAATAAAGTAGGCATCGTTTTTTCAATGCTTTTCTTTAAATTTCATAATTAAATTTTTCTATTTATAATACATTTTATAGAAATAATATCTATTTTCTAGTATTACTTTTTTAATTTAAAGTTATAAATGTAAAGCAAGCTTTATATAATTAATTTAAACAATAAACATTTAATATAATTAAATGCAATTCATATGTGAAAATAAAAGGTGAAAAAAGAAATTTTTCTTTCAATATGATTATTAATAAGAGAGCTGCAATGTTTTAAAATGCCATCTTGTTTATTTCGATAGTATCAAGAAATTAACGGATTGCTTGGCAATTGTTAATTTATTTTTTTAGTTTTGCACGCTAAATCAATGTACAATAATAGTTTTTGGTTATGTTTTATAAATTGCAAATTTCCAATAAAAAAACAATGTGCTCAATTTAGTGTTCAGAAAAATTTTAGATAGCAAAGACTACTACATAAAAATGTTTGCGTCAAATTTTGAAATTAAATTTTTTATTTTCTGTTAATCTGAATAGAAATCGGTATTTAAACTAAATTTGAAAGGTTAAACAGCGAAAATAAACTTTATATACTAAGTATTAATATAAAAAACAGTTATTTTTAAATTTAATACTTCATTCATATTGTTATAATCTTTTTGTGTATTAAAAAGTCCATAAAAATGACTAAAAAAAGCTTCGACATAATTAGAGATAATAAAAACACAAAGAATTACAGATACAATCAAACTGATTTCATTTTAGCGACTTGGGATTTTTTTTTCTCACGCTTTAAAGCATTCAGTTGAACTGAAATTATATCCACCCGATTATTTTGGATGACAATACAATACTTTAATGATGATTCATAAAAATTAATTGCGACTTAATGTTGTGATTCTATTATATGTATGCACATATATATATTAATTGTATTTATTTGATAAAAAAGTAACTTAACAAAATGTTTCATTGTTGACCTAAGTAGGAATTGACTTGAAAAAAGAATTATATTATCTGTTTTATTTTTAGTAAGTATATATATTTTTAAAAAACTAGCTGGGTGGCGTGGTGGATTACTTGTACCCCAAGTTCGCGGGTTAGACCCTGGTCCAAGTCTGTGAATTTTTATGATGCAAAAAAAAATCGACAATCTATGTCTTATGATTATAAGGCCTGTTTAAGATCACTAGAGAGTTTGTTTGTCTGGGTGCTCTTGGCAAAATTAAAATTTCTAATACAATTTCATAAAGTCAGAGCTCAGGTGTCTCTTTCTGGAGAGGAAACATGGAGTCAAAACTACATAATGGAGATTGGTATTCATTTTCATTGTGCAACACTAAAACGTTATGGCAGCTCGCAGGGAATGTACTAGATCTGCAATAGTGATTACCAACCCGCAGCCCCATTTGAAAATAGAAATTAAAAATTATTTCTATTTATAGGTATATTATATACATATATATAAACTCTTCATGAATTTCCCTCAATAAATTTGGAGATTATTTTAGACCCAGCTAAATCTGTAACAAATAACCCAAATAAAATTAGTAAATAAATTTTATTTATGTTATTGTAAAAAGCTTTGGTTGCTTTTGTCCAAACTGAATGGGTATATTGATTCCCAATGTATATTTACAAATGAATGCATAAGATTCGAAAAAAACTTTTATTTCTAACTAGAAATGTAATATGAACTACATATTTCAATCTTATCTTCAAAGTATAGAAACCAAAGTATTTAATAGAAATGATAAGGCATACCCAAATATTATTATATATTTTTTCAGTTTATTTTCGAGCAATATTAAAAGAAACTATGTTTATATATATATATATAATATATATTGCAACCAAATTTTCTAAAGTTGAATTTATTTTTAAATGTTCATTTCACCTCACATATGCTGTTATGTAGATTATTTCACCGCATGTGATACACTTTTTCCTTTTCTTATTCATTAGAATCAACAAAACTTCGAAGAAATCATCTGATGAATTAGCTGAAAATACAATTGCATGCCCAGATGTCGTGCCTCCCAATAATGGTAAATAATAAAGTTGAAATGTATTGATTAGAAAAACAAAAAATATGTGATACATAAGTATAATTTTAATTTTTTTTTTTTTTTTTTACATTTTCTAAAAGTGCCCAGCTTACGATTTGCTAAGCTATAATGTTTTAAATGTGTCAAATGTTAAATAAAATTCATTCAATTTTCAAAATTGTTTGAGATATTATTTATATTTAGTGTGCGACAGTGAAAGTTTGGAAAGTGCAATGATCAAGGATGGTCAATCACCAGACAGTGCCAAATGCAGTAAAAATTACCGGAACTGCGTTGTAGCTCTGAAAAGATCATGGAGTTTGAAAGTAAAAGAATATAATTTTTCTCCTTTGTTTTATTTCTTTAAAAAGTGTTTCCTATGTTTGTATCATTGCAATATTGGTAATATATGTTTTCTATATATATTATATTTACCATAACTCAACAAATTTTACAAACATAAAAGTTTATTTAAGGTCAACGAAAAAGTTACTCTGCAAATGTGAATGGATAATATACTCATCAATTTTCTATATATATATATATATTCTTAATTTTTCTAACTAAAGGAGTCAATATTTATCATCTCCCAATATAAGTCAAGAGTAAAATCTTCCTTAGATCTTGTTCTATACTGCTTAAAATATTTTTAAATTTACTAGTAAAAATTATTTTAACTCTGTTTCCAGATATAGAGCTATTCTAGACTAACTTGAACATTTTAAGTGCAGCTGAATATTTTAAGCTTTTTTTATATCGCCCTTTAATGAGCATATTTTTTTGCTGCAGGATCTCACTAAATTCAAAGTACTTCCTTGTAAATGAGAAATCTTCAAATTATGATAAAATTTACGTTAGGCCCAACTTAGAAAGTATATTAAGGTACAGAAATCAATTAACATGAGTTGTAGATTTAAAAATCAAACAAACTGCTGGAAATTTTTGCATTAAGTAATTATATCAAACTACTATCAAAATAAACAAATATGCTCGTAAAAAACTCATTTTATTTAGGCAACTATTATTAAGACGTTTAATCTAAGCAGAACAGAAAATGAACTACAAAATATTTGCTTCAGAGAATGCTTTCATTATTGGGTAATTTTTATCTTTTTTATTTTCAATCAACGCTTAATATGTCTTATTAATGAATTTTTTATTAAAACATTAAGTGCGCTAATTTGTATACCCATGAGGTTTACTGTCAGAAAACTTGGTAGAATAATTAAGGTCACATAAAACAAATACTTATTTAAATATTCATTGCTCCTGAAAAAAATACATTACAGAGCCATTACACCTGCCATCAGAGTCTATTTGACCATAATCAATTGATTTTTAATGGGCTTGTTAAGGTCCATTGATGTCTAAGGAAAAAATTGTATTACTTAAGACAAGGATTTTTAAAATGTACTCCCTAGAGCCTGAGAAGGTGCAACGTTTTCATAAAGGCACCATGGAATATTTCAAGAGTTTATATTTCTTACTTTTATTCATACTACTTCAGCTTAGTTAGAGTACCATAAGGAAATCTTTGCTTAAAAGTGACACCTCGAGTTGTAAAAAAATTATGAGCCTCTAACTTAGGAAATAATGTGTTTGCAATTAACTTTAACTGGTCTTAATAAAGAAATTGCATCATAGAGACAAAGTTACTAGATATGACACATTACATACACCTTTTGAACCGGTTATAAAAATTATGAGTAATTTTATACTCTTAGAAACACAATAATTATATGGGATGGAAAACTTATATAAAAATTATCGATATACATTTATAGAGCAGTGCATATGTAAACAAACTGTAATTCAGTTGAACTTGTAACAGAGATTTATTTAATAATAAACTTTTATTTGGTGTCAAAATTGTGAAAAAGTTACAGATATACAGTGATATCAGATACATATATCTACAGATATACAGTGCTATCGAATTTTTATTAAATTTTATCCTGTTACACTTCGGAAGCATTTTTTTACCGATAATAAATACTGAATGCATTTTATATTTTTGAATTTCAAAGAAATATTTTCCATGCATCATCATTGCCTCTTACTCTTTGTTATGCTTAAATGTTGCGTATTACACAGCAAATATTTTCAATTTTGAAAACAGAAGCCTAGGTATCTTCTTGAACTCCTTTTTTCTTAAGAAACAGTAAGACTTTTAGCGAAAGAGCAATAAAAGAAAATAACTTTCTGTTTGCGTACTAATAATAAAATCGAAAGTTATATTTCTAAGTAAATTAGCCTTATTGCAATTGCAACTCAACTTTCATTTAAATTGCTTTTAAAACAAAATTTACATTTTTTTAATAACTTCTAACTTAAAGAAAATTACGATTTTTATTTTCAAAACTTCTTCACTTTCGGTTATTGCGACTACATAATATTTCATTTATTTATTTAATTTCCGAATTTTCAAAACATCTGATAGAATACGAGACAATTTATAAAAATTTCTTATCAAAAAACACATTAAATTATCACATTAACCGTTTAAGTTTCGCCCTGCATATATATACGTCTCACCTCAACCGGTGCGTTATTTGCCCTGGACGTATATATCCGTCCTTCTGAAATACGATTCTTTCCATTGCTCTGCTAAAGTAAAACTATTCTGAAAGCTTTGGAATGCAATAAAATGACCTTGACAGGGGTTGTGAAGGATATAACTTATTTCAGAGAAAATTTGCTTATTTGTGCCCTTTCTTCCACCCCCCCTCCTCAACACACCTCATACTCACGCCTATGTTAAAAATGGTGGCACTGGGGAACGAGTCGCGTAACTTTTCATCGGCAGTTAAGAAAAAACGTAATAATTTATATTGTAATTAATTATTACGTTTAAAATCACGTTTTGTCCCATTTGTAATAAATGTACCAGATCAAACGGAATTCATACAAATGGTGATACAGTTATTTGAATAAAATTCTATCCACCCCGATGAAATAGCGTACATGATTTTCTACTTGAAGCAGGAAATAACTGCAGAATAAAACGTTATACACTTATATAGCAGCCGCTTTTTTAGTAACAAGGGTTTTCTTGTGACTTTTTATTTTAATCATTTCGACCCCTCCCCCCCACACCCACACACACAAAAATGCAGCATGACATGATATTATTTATAATCTTCTGAGTATGTAGTGCAATCTAAGTTGAAACGAATCATGAAAAGCTTCGTGAGACTCCAAGTGTTTTGATGTGAAGCTGAAAGACTTCATTTAATTTTGTTTTTATTTTCGTCCAACAGAAAAGATGCCAGGAAAAAGCTGAAATCGAGGTGAGTCTGGCGGATCTGAACTATCAAGATGAGCTGACGAGGATACCTCTTTCTCCTACTACGATAGTTCACCAAACGCCGTGGTTCGAAGGTGATAGCAACCCACGGGCAAAAATGCTGTGCTCATTGTAGATGATCATGGAGATGGAGGAGCAACACACAGAAGTATAGTAAGTGCAAATTAGTGAAAGTATAACTTTTTAATGGAAAAAATAGTTTTAAATTATTATTTTTACTACACTTCGTCTTTTATTCTTGTGAAAATCATATGCGTCACATTTCTCTGGAAGAGATAAAATTGAGACACTTTTTAAGCACTTTTTACATGCACTTTTCTTCACAACACATAAAAGGTCGACTTCGTCTTCCTCGTAATAACGAGAAAGTACACTTAATCACAAAAGCTACGTATTTTATTTCTTTTGCAACTGTTTCTCATACATAGTTTATTGTACAAAATTTTAAATTATTGCTCTTTTATTTAAAATGCTGTTTGTTTCTAAAAGCATATTTACTTTTTAGTAATTAATATTTATTTATAGTAGACATTAATTAAATTTCATTAAAATTAAATAATTTTTTCTAATTAAATTATTAGCTTAAAACAGGTATTGGGTAATACTAATTAGTATAATTACACAGTGTATATAATATTGTGTGTGTATAATTTTTTTATGTTTAACTAGCTGCAAGTACCTGGCTTTGCCCGGGTTTAAAATAAGGTTTTCTGTAGAAGCGTACAAAACTATTTACTTGCATGCAATAAAAGGGTACATTTATCTTAAAGCAATGTGATGGACAACATTTTTGGCAGTTCCATTTGGAGTGTGTGCAAAAAGATTTTCCTCTTTGCCCACTCTGGAGCTGGCCACATACAACTGCCCATGAGAAAAGCGTGGTGTCTGCAAGTCTATACTAGCAATCCCAAGAGACTGGGAGACTTGTTGATTGTCATGGCAAAGCACAGTTTCAAAGGGAACTGTATTCTCTTCAATTGTATGGTGTTGTCTGAGGGAATGATAGGTATTCTTGGAATGAAGACATGCTCACCCTTAGCACACCCTGTGAGTACTGTGGCTTGAATGACATGTTGCGTCAGCTTTTTCACAATTAATCTTGTGCCATTGCACAACCTGGGTGCATCAATATTTCGGATCAGCATTATTGGAGCACCAACTTTCAGAATCAAGTTGGCTTGCAATCAGGGTGGATGGATTCAGACTCAATGGATATGTACTGCTTCATCATCATTAAGGATGCATTCTATGTACTTGTAGGCATATTCTTTCCCTGGAAGCTGCTTCTGAATGGTGACATTGAGCTTCTCAACCACATCATTTCTGCTTGCCAGAATTGCTCTGTGAGAAAGCCAGTCCTGATCCTTGAAGTTTTGCCGAATGTTAGGATACACCTTGGACAGAAGTTCGTCAGGAGAGTTGACAATTTGACCACATGGCATAATGATGAGTCCTGTTGAAGGATCTTCAGGAACTTTACCATCTCCAATATGGAGCAACTTGTTTGCAAATTGTCCTGCAGACAAATCACCCTGAATGTGTGACTGCATGTTTGTAGTTAGACTGGATTTTTCGACATGGTGCCATAGATAAGAATTTTTCAAACATGCATGGATCTGATCTGCTGGTGTGCCACGTGTGACAATGGGAAGCGTTTGTCTAAAATCACCAGCAAGCACAAAAGTTGCTCCACCCATTATTGCAGAGCTGCCTCTCAAATCTGAATTCGTTGACTCTTTACATCATGCGATATGCATAGTAGTCATTGCTGGTGGCCTTGTTTACATCTTTGATGTTCAAATCATATCCATCTTCTCCTCTAACAAATAGCAGAGGTTACTGAAGTGGATCATATGACCTGTGAGTGTCTTGAATCCTTTGAAGTGGCATTTGTGAGCAACTTCTTGAATGCAGCACAATGTCCGTACGATCACCTAGCTCTCCAGCAATCATGATGGCCACTTCACTAACAGATGGTGCATTGAATCTGCCTTTGTGTTCCTTTAATGGTGCTTTGCCAGAAATTTTGATTCTGTAGGTACTTGAGTGTTATCATCCATTATCTCAGCAGCCATTTTAAATGACCCCACATAGCTGTTATGCTGAGGAAGCATTCTTTGCAGTTTGAGGACAATGTTTCTGTCAACAGGACTGTCAAGCAAATCCAGTCGTGTTTGCACTTGCTCATCTTCTCCCAAGAAGTAAATTTGGAGATATTTGCTGTCTTCAGCATTGGCTAGATGAAGAGGTCCAGCATGGTGGTACACTTGGCCTTGGACCTTGAATGTTGGTGTCCACCCATTATTCAGGACAACATTAGACTTGAAGGAAGTCATGGCAAACATATTACTGAATAGTCTAATATGTTTCACAAAGTCCTTTGATTGTGCAGTTTCACCCTTCAACAGACTGCACAATGGTTCTGGTGGCTTTAGAATTAGTGGCAGTTTGACTTTACGACTGGAGCAGCACATGCCTGGAGTTTCTCCTTTCCACTTAAGTTAACTACACTTTAGACAAACATTTGACATTCTGCCAATGTCAAGAAGATTGTTGCTTTCATAGTCATATCTTGGGTTGTACATGAAACCATCATGCATTTGGGCTTCCCATTTCAAAGTGATGGCAACATTTCTCTGTTTTCTTAAGCCAAGAAGACGTGCCGCATGCTGAATAGGTATTTCAGCTGCTCTGGCAACTCTGTGGTGGACCTGATCTTCATGGAGACGTGATTGCCTTTGCTCAGGTGTTTCAGCTGCTCTGGATGCATTCTGGCGAACTTGTGACTGGAGTCGCACTTGATATTGTTCTGGTGTTTCAGCTGCTCTCGCAAGACTGTGGCTGACCTGATCTGCCTGGAGTCTTGCTCTTTTTTCATCAGGAGCTTCTGTTGCACATGTATGGTCTACTGCTTTTGACTTGACTGTTTTCCTGCCCAGACACCCCCTTTTTCTCATAGGCATGACTGTAGCAAAAGATGACAATGCATTCCTATGAATGAAGGAATGGAATGTAATAATGTAGTAAGTAATGTGATATTTGTTGCAGTATTTGCTTGCAGTAAAGTAAATACAACAAAGAAGTATTGCGTTTACTTACCGCTTGTTGAAGAAAGCATTGAATATGGCGGTGAAGGAAGAATAGCAATAATCTGTATTTTCAAAGACAGAAAATGGCATATATATGTAAAACACGTAACATTTATAAGTAAAAAATGTATACAATGTATGTGTATATATAATTACAATCAGTAGGAAGAACAGATTTGTAGAAGTAAAATTACTTTGATAAGCATTTAATCACATCCATAATTTCCGTTTCAAAGTTTCAAAAAGTTGTAAAAACATTTTAAAAAAACATTTGATATTTGTGTCATGAATAGGTAATCATGATCTAAGATTCCGTTTATAAATAGCATCACAAATTATTGTTCCGCTTAAAAACTAAGTTCTGAACAAGAAAAAAACACATAACATAAAATCTTAAATATTTAAAACTGAAAAAGAAATAAAATAAATACATATAAAAGTAACCTTACATATAGTACAAATTATAATATTAATCCAAACCAAAAAGCTACTTTAAATAGATAAATTAAGGTTTTATTTTGAGGAAACTACCATAAGTACCTCAGAACAAAAGAAGCATTTCAAAAAATCTTATATGTAAATAGAAATTCCAATTTAAATCACAACATTAACACAATCAGTTAATCCCAATTAATTTGAATGGAGTGTCATTTTCTTTAGTTACATTTTTCTACTTTTTTGTTATAATGGAAAAACATGGAATTTGCCAATAGAAGGAAAAGGTACATATTGGTGTAACCGCAACAAAATTTACAACATATAAAATAACAATTCTATGTGTTTATATGAAGAAAAATAGTCAATTTTTGGTGAAAAAAGTGCTATTTTGTCTGCGGTGACTTTAATACATAAGTATCAGGAACAGCAGTACCATTTTTCTTTTTCAATGGAAGGAAATGTTGGTGCTACATTTTATCGCACCAATGGCAACGTTCAAAATAACTCGCCAAGTTGGCAACGCTGATTTCAAATGTGTTATATGCACTGAATTAGCAACCATATGCTTCATTTCATGTAATGTGAATGAACATGAATTCATGTACATGAATTGTAGCCCAAGCATAACCGTAGATTGATAATACCACCAACATTCAGGTTAGCGAGAATAAGGAAAAGCAACCGCACAAACCCAAGGCCCTTACAACTGTTTAGTACCAAAATACGTACAAATGTTTTTTTGCATTGTTGACTCTTTAAAATAACAAAACTAATAAAAAAAAGCATTAAAAAATTTATAGTAAATAGAAATTCCAATTAAATCACAACATTAACGCAATCAGTTAATCCAATTAATTTGAATGGAGTGTCATTTTCTTTAGTTACATTTTTCTACTTTTTTGTTATAATGGAAAAACATGGAATTTGCCAATAGAAGGAAAAGGGTACATATTGGTGTAACCGCAACAAAATTTACACCACGATATCAAAATAACAGATTCTTATGTGTTTTATATGAAGAAAAATAGTCAAATTTTGGTGAAAAAAGTGCTACTTTGTCTGCGGTGACTTTAATACATAAGTATCAGGAACAGCAGTACCATTTTTCTTTTTCAATGGAAGGAAATGTTGGTGCTACATTTTATCGCACCAATGGCAACGTTCAAAATAACTCGCCAAGTTGGCAACGCTGATTTCAAATGTGTTATATGCACTGAATTAGCAACCATATGCTTCATTTCATGTAATGTGAATGAACATGAATTCATGTACATGAATTGTAGCCCAAGCACAACCGTAGATTGATAATACCACCAACATTCAGGTTAGCGAGAATAAGGAAAAGCAACTGCACAAACCCAAGGCCCTTACAACTGTTTAGTACCAAAATACGTACAAATGTTTTTTGCATTGTTGACTCTTTAAAAATAACAAAACTAATAAACAACATGGGGGAAGCAAAAATTTTGTCGCCAAGAAGTGTGCTCTGCTAGGATCAACCCAGTTAAAGTGTAGTATGGCGTTGTCAATTTCTTTGGGCGACCAAAATCGATTGCCAAGCTACTTTACTTAGCGATAGGTGTCCGGATGCCAGAATGAATTCTTTATCTCACCATAATATGAATATAAAAATCGCCAAATACAAAGGGCTCCCCTACATTTGAGCCGATCCACCCAATATCTTTAAAAGTGGCCAGCACAATAAAAATGGCCTTACAAGCTGTGTAGTTGTTCCATTATTCAATCAACATGCAATATTACAAACCACAAAAGTATGTAAGAAATAATCATAAACAAAAATTACACAGATACATAAATTTAAAGCGGAGGCTAGGCTTTAGTATCACCCACTCACGTTGGCGGGATAAGTGGCCGATTCGACACACAATCCAACCAAGCTTAGAACTAAATCATTACCTGAATATCAGTACACTTTAAAAGTACACCTTATCCACTTTCAACCGTATAGCATGACCATTTAGTTTAAAATAGCTGTTCTGAGATAATATCCTTTATTTATTTTGAATTTTCGGAAAAGGATAAATACGTTATAACACACCGAATGTCGACTGTTGCCAAACGGTAAAACAAAATTTAGAAAGAACATTTTTTAAGACGATTTTTTCGAAGAACAAATGAAATTCCATCACAAAGAGTAAGAAAACGAATAAATACAACCATATATAAATATATTTACCGTAAAATGTGCTACAATGCCCCAAAAAACTGCTCGAACCATTCATTTTTGCAGAGTTAAAACTTTACATGTTTGATGACGTCATATCTTCGTTTAGCTGAAAAATCGCCTAAAAATTGAATTTTAAAATTGAACGAAACCTCTTTAAGAATCTTCCTCGTGTAATTTTGTGTACGTGTACCAAATTTCACGTTATTTGGTTGTCTGGATCTTGAGTTATAAGGGAACAGACAAACAGACAGACAACAAATGCGTCTTATATGTATATAGATGTATTTTTATCAAAGCATGAACTAATATTTAATTGAAGTTAAGTTTTAATGGGTGTGATTAAAATATATAAATAATAACTTGATTCGTCTACGAAAACAATTCTTTTCTAACCATTTTCTTAAGAAAATGATTTATTTATTTTCAATCCTGTAACATGTTCTTATTTTAGTATTCATTAAAAATTCATAATTATAACATAAATATCGCATACAAACTCTTTCTTTTGCATTTAAAATTAAATTTATTTTAATCTGCTAGGTTGAAATCAAATTAAATGAAACAGTTTTGGATGATTTACAGTCTATAATTTGATGAGTAATCTGTGATAATAAAAAAATCAGAAAATTATGTAGTGAAAAAATACCCATATAATTGACAAAATAGTTAGAATAAATATTATTGCAGATTTTTTTCAACTATCTACTTTAAAGTTCTTCAAACTCTTGGGTTATCACGCTCCTCCTTATTGCGGCGTGATAACCCAAGATTGTTTAAAAAACAATCTCTAACAAAATATTTTTTTAAAAAATTATTAATTTACTGAAAAGAAGCAGGGAAAAATTCTTTCTGACATAATATAAAATAAAATATACATTTACACTGATATAATAAACTTATAAATGTATCAGTACAGCACAATGTATTTGATAATTAATTGAATAATACTAAGTTAAAAACAAGTTTAATAATTACCAGTGACCCCATGGGCACATGTTATAAAATAATACAAAAAATTTAATACTTATCTTTATAATGAGTATGGCTTATAATTAAAGTCGTATTGCAAATTTTTACGTCAAAGTATATTACTATTGAATTCAATACATTGTTATTGTATTGAGGAGCAGTAGAGGCACGATGAAAATTATGATTGAAAATCGGGTCGCAAATATTGAAATATTGATAAGCACTGACCCATTAACTTGGCTTGTTTCAATTTCTCGTGTTTTCAATCTATTTCAACATAGTAGCTAAGTTGACGTTTTGATAGTTTTGATCTTGCACATAATTTAGGATTAAATTGTTTTCCCTGTTATGGTTTTTATCTAAGTTAATATTGTTTGTATATTGGTTATCATGTTTTCAAAATATATTTCTTGACCTTACCTCATTCTCTAGGAGCAATGGATTTCGCATAAGTCATTTATGAGTACTGCAATATTCTGATTGGTATTTGATTCAAATTTATTTTAATGAATGAAATATACCTGCACAATATTCGCACACCCCACACAAAAAAGAATAAATTTATAAAACCCAAGAAATATTTACTTTCAGTACCTCGCTGTTCCTCATTTAAAAAATGGCTAAATTTTAATGGTTATATATAGAAATCCATTAAAATTTAAATATAATTGTTTCATGCAGTTTAATAGTAAAAAAAAATATTGAATAAAGTGTACCCCAAAGTTGCATCTATGTTACGTTTAAGACAAAACATGTTACTTCGCATTTAATTTTTAGTTTTTCTTCGATTATATCAGTGCTTCTCAAATTTCCGATATTTGCGACCCAATATTCAACCATAATATTCCTCACCCCCCTCCCTCCATACAATAACAATGTATTGAAATCAATAATACTGTGCTATGATGTTAAAGCTACAATGCGACTTTAACCTCTTAAGTGCCACCGGCGTATATAAACGTCTCACTCAGCCAAAGCAATGATTGCCCCGGACGTATATATACGTCTTTCCGTAGTATGATCTTTTCTGTGCACTGCTATTCACATAAAATTATTCCGAAGGTTTTGGAATGTAATAAAAAGACCTTGGCAGTGTTTGTGATTGATTTACTTATTTATTCCTTTTATCTCCGCCCCCCCCCAATACATCACATAAGCATGCCTACGTAGAAAACGGTGGCATTAAGGAGCGAATCACGTAACTTTTAATCGGCAGAAAATGGATTATATATAAACCGTACAAATTATCAATATAAGGTATTAATTTTTGTATATAATTTATATATGACATGCCCATGGAGTCAATGGTAACTATTTAACTTGTTCTTAACTTAGTATTGCTGAATTAATTATAAAATACTACAGATGCACTAATGCATTTATAAATGAATTTATTTCGTAGTATATGAGAAAACCTTTTATTTGTTTACTTTAGCAGATTATTAATTTTTTTAAAATAATCTTTTATTTTAGGCATTTTAATATGCCTGCACACCCTCGTAGAGTTATCACGCTCCCCTAAGGAGGTGTGCCCCACAAATTGAGAAACGCTGAATTATATGAATTAGTATTTATTTCTATGTGCATTTTTTTATTTCCACATATTAAGTGTATGGCTTTGATGCCCCTTAAACATAGGAACTATGCTTAAAGTTACTTTTTGTAGAATAAATGTTGCAAGAATATATTTTAATATATTCCTATTGATATATTCTATGTACGTTCTTTTTTAATTTAAATTTTTAAAAAAGCTATTGAAAAATAAATGAAATATCCGAAACACGAAGTTCATTTCATTCAACTAATGTTTTATAAATTCTCGAATGCAGAGAAAGTATAATTAATTCTCCCCAGTTCTCTAGAATAGTATCGAATTTTTGTTTGGTTCCACCAGTCTGACTAAAATTTAATTAAATATCAAAATAGAATTACTGATCCTTCTAAAAACTGGAAAATTAATTAAATAATATGATGGCCCCACATAATTAAATTTTGCCAAAATTTCAAATGAAACAAAGCTGCAAAATCTTAACAAATTGAAATAGAAAGTCAATTGAACATCCACAGGAAAACTTGGATGAAAATAAGGTTTTATTTACAAAAAACAAAAATTGTAATGATTTCGAATACGTTTTTTTATCTCTTTTCTTTCAATTCAAATTTCATTTCTCAATTTCAATTCCTGTTTTGTTGTTCTGAGGCTTTTAAAAAGAGCTTACTATTTTAAACTGTTTTTTTTCATGATTACGTCGTTTTATTTGCTTCCTTCTTCAAAATTAACTTTAAATGCATTAAAATTTATATTATGACATTTTTAAAATTCTCTATATGCATAATATACCTATAATTAATTTGTAGAACTGATTTCAGGTTCCTCAGCAAAGTACAACACCATTTTGATATATTTATGTGATCATCACGATAAATTATAAAACTTTGATATTTTCCTGAGAGCTATTAATGGAATATGGCACAAGAAAGAGCTCTGCGCGGCAGCTTTTATCAGGTAATCTGTAATCATAAATAAAAAACATTCAAATAAAACATTATTCATATTTCAATTTTAAGTTTGCTTGAAAAAATGAACTTTTTAATTGCTTTTTACATATTCAAATTTATAACACAGGAAATAATTTCGCATTTATTTTATGGTAACTATTAGTAATATACTGTTCATTGAAAGCAAATCTTATTTCATTTCATTAATGAATCATCAAATGATGATAATTATATCTTGTTCATGACGTGACCAAATCAGTCAGTACCAGTTATCCAGTTGACTGCTGCGACAATCTGTTCCATATTATCCTCATAGGAGTTTGTTGGTAAAAACAGGTCGCCCATTTCTTGTAAAGCGGTAAGAGTAGCTGGACAGTCAAAAATAAGAGCAGGTGATCTCTGTATCTGAATAGCTATCACAATTCTTATAAGTTATTCTACCAACCCTCTTATAAGTTATAAGTTATTCTTCATTCGTCTGTAATGACCTGTTTTTAACCTAGCAATAGTCTTTGTTATAAAACGGTCTCCACTTATATTACAGAGTTGATGCTTAACAGGAATTGGCCTCTCTCTGAATTTGAAATATGCGATAGCATTTGCGTCTAATAAGGTGACATTGACAACCTTATTATTGAGATTTCTAGCTTCTTTCAACGGTTTATCCGCATTTTTCACTGCCTGCAATGTCAACATGTGCAGGAAACCATTGGAGAAAAAAGACTTTATTTAAAATTGTAATCTAAACAGGAGAGAACAAATCTGTTCAGTAATCCATGAGCTTCCATTTAGAATTGCCTTTTAAGCCGCAAAACTTTACGAGACATTTAACCTGTTCTAAAATAAAGAAAATTTTATATAGAATCATCAAAGTTAAGTATTTAATTTTTTTAAATGAATGTATATATATATAACAATTTGCCTGGCATAAATCATAGAACAAATCAGATGGTTTTACGCTTTGGAATACAACAAAATATTCATTTGTTTTTCTCATGCCATCTTTATTGATATCAGAAGTATATTCGCTGAATAAGTAATTATTCTATAAAATGAAATGTAACTCTTGATTTTTACCAAGAAACCAACGATGAACATTTATTTTAACACATTTATAATTCTTAAGGATCTAGATTAAAGAACAAATGATAAAAAATAAAGGTGAGATAATAATACAATATATTCATCAATAATGCCCTTGTATTACAGATCACACACAATTTTTGTTTCTAAATAACACCAATTCTAGTTTTTAATTTTATTACGAACTACAAACATACGCATAAAAGGAGGAAATGGTTTATGTAAAAGAATCAGAGAAAATGAAAGAAAAAATTATCTTGACATATTTGAATAATACTTTGAAGTTTTCTTTTATTCGTATGAGAAAAGATTTGCATGTATTTAAATAAAGGAATGCCTATGTGGAGCATCATTAATTTCAATGAATAACATCTCTTTCAACACACATTTATATTGTAACCAAATGCGAACATCTACTTTAAAAGGTAATTTTAAAACATATATGTGGTAATAATGTGCTGAAGATAGAAATGACACTTTCCGTAAAAAAAATATACATTATTAGATGGAAAGTATAGTCGTCAATATAATTGTATAAAAAAATGCAGTATTTCAGATAAGGAAAAGAATAAACCATTTGCCTGAAAAATTAAATGTATTCAAGAATCTCCATTACTTAACCTGTATGTAGAATTAAGATACAAGATATATAGCATATATATATGTGATACGTATATGTATCATATATGTATAATATTTTTGTGAAGAATGCTATGAGTGTGATGTTTTCTTTTTTCTTTTGCAGAATCATGGTGTCTTTGAGATTTAAATTGCCAAATGGAACAAAACAGTTTGTGTTCAATGTGTCAGTCCTTTTGATTCATCTCTTCATAATGCCGTGATATCTTTGAGATGTTCTTGTGTCATGAACTGAAGCTGCCCTTTTTGTAACAAAATTGTTTAGTGTGTTTTTACATAATTCACAATTATCAGTGGATAATCAGCAGATCACTTGGTTTCTAGGCACACAATTTTTATCATTTACAATTTCCAATACTTATACTTAAATACTTAAGTTCATAATCAATGACGATTTTTAGGGAATTAAGAATATCAGGGAATGGTTGTTTTTTCAAAATTTGCGATTTTTATTGCTCAGAATTTATAAATATATATATAACAAAAGAAATTTATTATTCTTTCTAAAAAATGTAAATATAATAATCTTACACACATCAGCATTCTTAATACAATTTATAACACTTTTGAAAGACCTTATTAAGTCAAAGTATAATTCAGTGTGCTTGCAATAAAAAATTCATATAATTCAATAGTATTTAATTAATAATCCATAAGATTATTTTGAAGTAGAAAAAAAGTTTAGAAGAAATTCTCTTCGAAATCCAAACATTTTGCTTCGAATATTTGAGTATATTTGCTGCTACAGGAAAATAATTATGAATGGTTGAATTTTTATGTGCAATCATTCTCTAATTCCCAGTAAAATTATTTTCATACAAAAAAACAACAAACAGCTGTATTCTACAATTCATTTTTTTACATGCTCTTTTTATCTGAATATATCCCCTTTCTTTTTCTAAAAGTTTAAATTTTCTTAATTTATTACTAAATTAGAAGCAATAAAACAAAACCAAAAATAAAAGCAAAATGCTCTGAAATGTTTTAAACGTTCCCGTTGTTGAAGTAGTTGGATGAAACTATGACAGTAGCAGGAGTTTTAAAATTTAAATTGTAATAATTACTGCGATACAAAAATAATTTTTTCACCTCCCTTCTCTTGGAAAACAACTAGTTTTCTAGTATTTCTTGTTTTATTTGTTTAATAGCCATGCTTTTTTTATGATTTGATTCACAGTTTTTTAGTTGCCTCAAAACATTATAAAAATTTGTGAGCAAAATTTTCATTTTAAAAATGTGGGATACACTACAAATTGGGAAACAATAGTATAGAAACAGGGTATTTAAATATTATTAGAAATATTGCAGTAATATATTTTATTTAATCAAAAAAATACTTGTAAGCAAATTAAGTACAGTGCGAATAAAACGAGTCTCAGAAAAAAACTATCCAAATAAGGAAAAAAAATTAAAGATTTAAACAATTTAAAATTAAGCAAAAGTATTTTTTGCTTATTAAATTCAACATAAATTAAGGACATAACTCAAAATATATATTACAGAAACATTCGCAAAAAATATCATAAGTTTTTCAGCAATTTCCTTCGCACATAGACTGGTTCTAGAATAAACCTTGCATGGATATAATAGAGATAATAGTGAGTTTCCGGTACAATCTTCTTTAAAATTTTGCATTCATCAATATATAAAAGTGCATTTCTCAATTAAACCTATCATTTTGATGCTATAATGGAAGTAGACAAAATACCGAATGAATGTTACATATCCTTTGGTCATAAAAACTTTAACTAAAGCATTTAATCGGAATACAAGCTTTCAATTATGTATTACTGAAAAATATCTGAGATGCGTTGGTGTAGAGAGAAGAATACCACTTTGCAATTAGGGGGAAATGACAGTCTTCTGTGGCACCTGGTGCTACAAATCTCCCAAAACAAAATCTTCTAGAAATTGAAATCTTACAAACGCATCCATACTTTTTGAATTAAAGATGGGATCTTATTCAACTCTAGCAGCATAGAGTTGATAATTTTAATTCATCTAATGATACACTAATGTGGTTCTTCAGATGAATGGAATTGTAATTCTTGAAATGAATGATGTCAAGTACACATATCGATATAAACAATTACATCAAACTTTCACCTAGCAGTTTCTTCTAGAGGAAACTACAGGTGTTTTCAAAGCCGGTTCTCGTTTATGTGTCTAATGAAGTTAAACGATATAAGCTTCAATAACCTGCATATCATATTCTTAACAAGCATTAGTTTTTTACTAATGCTACTTTATCTACACGAAAAAGTACACGCATTCTTTTTTAATTTACTAAACTTATTAAAATTAGTGTAATGCTGTATCCTATTTTTTATATCTTATTCATTTTAATTATTGAGAGAGATATCATGATTTAAATCTAGCAACCTAAGAAAAAGTTCATAGTTGAAATGTGTTTTTTAAATAAATATTCAAAATATGAACGACTATGTCATCCATAAATGAAATAAATACAGACATATCATACTTACTTCTGTATATTTTTTAGCATGGGTTTTATATTCGTGATATAAAAAATAAAAATAACTTATTAAATAACCCCCTTTCCTAAATACAATTGAATCATTTACTTAACAATTAATCTCTTCATTTTGAAAAATGCATATCAGAAATAACTTTAATTGTTCAAAGTATTTATTAAGCATTTTCGATGAACAGTAGCGGAAGTTCTGAAAAATCTTAAACATCGACTGAAAGTATCTTAATTGTGTGTGTGAAACATTTATTATTCTTAAAATCTTTTAAAATATCTAAGGGTACCTAAAATATAACTTTTTTATATTTTTGAAAAAAGTGTTTCGGCTGCATATTTTAAATTTATTTTATTCTATATGTGAAATTCCAATAATTGTATTTCCCACCAATAGCAATTAGTTTATTCTAAAGTTAAAGGTGTGGGATATACACACCACACATGCATTAAATAAGTAAACTCAGTTATCATTTTAAACATATCATCTAAAAATTATTCGAAATGATTTTAGAAAAACTTGATCTAAATAATTGTTATATTATTATTTTGAAACAAAAAGTGTGTTTATAAATCATCTGATCTGCGAAATCCATTCCTACTTGTTTAATCAGAATAATGAATGTTCTTGCTATATTGATGTTTGTATGCACGAAGAATGTAATATTTTATACCAAATATGTATGTTTTTGATAGAAAAATTAAAAAATATCCATCCGCCATATAAATTTTCTTAATTATATAAGTAGTTGTCAATCACGGCTTAGAAGTTAAGGCAGCGATTAAAAAACACTATCACTAACCGGGTTTTTTTTCTCCAGAAAGCAAATACTAAAGAAAAGTCGATACATTAAAAAGAGATACGATACGATTAAAATAAAAATATTCAATTTAATGTGGGTTTTCTTTCAAATCATTTGCTTGTAGCTTATTAATATGTAATTTGTAAAACGCGATGTTAGCTCAAAATACTAAAAAGAGCAAATGAATGTTTTTATAAAAAAAACTAAAAATTAATGAAGAGGGGTTTTAAAGTGATTAATAATCGATAACTAATTTTCACTTATGAAATTTGATGTGCAACCGAAGTTAGTATGGTTTCTGTGATAATATGATTGAAATTTAAAAAATATATTTTTTGTGAATGCTTATTAAAATTCCTTAACAAATGTACAAAACCTAAAACTATTTTTTAAAGAAATTAAGTCTTGTTGCTTAGATACAAAAATCCATATCTGCTTTTGATAAATGTATTTATAGCAGCAGTTAGAAAAAAAATTCAAAACTTTTTGTGCAAAATAGAAAAGAAACTTAAAATTTTAATGGAAGAAATACTAGTATTTTCTTTGGTTTAAGATAAACCAGTTGAAAAATTTTATAAATATATATATATATAAAGCATAATTTTTCCGCCTAAAACAAATATTCGATTCCTTTTATCGATATTTTCCAAATTAATCATACTGCGTTCTTTTAAAAGTCGTAAGGTTAAATGGATATAAGAGGAACAGTCTTAAAAATGTACAAATTCATGTAGTTGGATAATTTTACCACACCACATTTAACTTACAATATCCGACTACTTGCGCGACAGCTTTTTTAAAAAAAAAAACTGGAGATATGGGTATTGGGGGGGGGGTAGATTTGTTTAATATATTTTAAGAAAAATATGCTAAAATTATATAAGAAGAGTAAAAGAAATTAGTATTCGTAAAATAGGTAAAAATTTACAAAAAAATAACATAAACGGGGTCCATTCTGCACCAAAAGTAGGCTGCGGTAACCAAGTGGTCTAGGCATCGGATCGTGGCTAGCGTGTCATGAGTTCGTTAAATCTGTCGAGAGCTCAAACGTCCTCCTGTTGGTGTGATAGTTAGGAGAGGGGGGTGCCAGCTCAGGTCTCGTGAGCGTCACTTGACCATGGTTCAAAATTACGCGAACCGCGTCCCCAAAAGCCCTCGTGTAAATGAACAGTGGGACGTTAATATTCACTCACTCACTCTGCACCAAAAGTACCAAAAGTTTATGAACAAATTTTCAATTTTTCAATTCTGATATGTTGCTATATTACTCATTTTTGAAATGACCTTCAAGATAAGAGCTATTTAAATTTTTACAAAAATTAGAGTACTTTATCTTAGTTATTTTATGAAATTGCTCAAAAAAGCAGTGATTATATTAACATAAGGAACTGTAAATTTTGTAATGAAACAGTGATTGATAATTCTGCAGGTTAAAACACTTCTACTATTATATAGAGCATACACACACAAAAAATCACAGTTAATCATTTTCAAAACTTTTTGAGCAATCACTGTCACCATTTAAGCATTTTCAAAAACCACATTTTGAGTAAAAAGCGTTTTAAAGTATAACATCTTACTTAAAGTAATGGTACCTGCTTTTACTAAAATATTTGTAGTTTTTGTTCTAGTGAAAGGAAAATAATAAACTTAGAATTTTTATAAAGCTAATAAGATGACCTATAAAGAAAAATCATAAGAATAATTTGTCAATTTTTGGCAAATTGAAGAAACTTTAAGAACAATAAACAGTCCACACAAAATATACAGCTATTACGATACTTATTGTAATGAAATATAATGTTTTTTTTAATTCTAATCCCTCAGTTTAATAGGTAAATAATTTTATGGGAACAGTTATAATCTAGAAATAAAATATAATATTAGATTTTATATTTATTTTATGGCATTCATATAATTCCACACACGCACACACATATGGAGCATTACTTCAAAACTATTTCTTAAGTAACTATGCAAATTTGGAAGAGCAAATAACTAAAAACATAACTTTTCTAGTGAACTTAAAAATGTGTTCGACAAACCAATAGTTTCTTAAGAATATTTTACAAAAGTTATTGCTTATTCAAAGAACTAAATTCATGAAAGTCACGTGATAACGGCAAATACGTGTTCTTCATTGAGTTCAAAACTGATATTATATTCATTCTTGTTTTTCTAATCGTAAAATTTAGAAAAATTTTCAAATTTGATAGTTGGTTAAACATGTTCAAATGTAAAAAATCTTCAAAAAGTTTTTAAAAATTCAGGGGGAAAGAACTTATATATATTATGCATGTACTTTTTTTTTTTAAAAGTGCATTTTGTATTCCTATGTCTGTTCTTATAGTTGGTAAATAAATATTTTTTTAAAAAAAAATGTATTTGCAATATGCATAAGTTGGGAACAGCAAGGCGAACGAACTAATTCTCTGGAAATACGTGTTTACAGGCTGGAAAAAAGTGGTTATGCTGGAAAAAAGTGGTGCGATTATAAAGTCGCATAAATTTATATAGCACATATGATTTATTCAAGTCTTTACTTTTTCTTAGAAGACTCTGTATACAAATCTAAAGTTGTTGGTTGCCTTGGTTTCGCATTATAGCGATATTTCTTCCCACCACACAGACACACACACACACACACACATATATATATATATATATATATATATATTAACCGAAACTCAGTGTCTCAAATCCTACTGTGCCCATCTCAGTTTTCGTGACCTTCGGCATTAAAGTGTATGAGCAGATGTTTCGGTCAAATGGCAAGGCTGTTACTCATTTATTGACCTACTGAGGGGATAAAAGACTATGTCGACCCTCCCCAGCCCGTGGTTTGATCCTCGTACCTGTGGCGCGGAAGCGCGATACGTTACCACTCAGACACTAGGCTTCATATATATTAAAACATAAATATATTTATACTACCTATCTACTCATATATAATATATATATATATTATATATATGTATATATATGTATATATATGTATATATATATGTATATATATATGTATATATATGTATATATATGTATATATATATATGTGTGTATATATATATGTAATACGAAGGAGGTTGTTGGAATGGATTCTTTATATGAGATTGATAAGGTAGTACGGTGATTGAATAAACTTGTTTATTATCCATCTTGAACACATAAAAGAAAGGACGATACACACAAATACTAGCTGCAACACACTACATGATGACAAGAAGAGAAGAAGCGAGCGTAACCGTGTGTTCAGAGCTTTTATAGTGGCGGTGAGGGTGGTACGACTCTTTTATAACAGGAGTCGTGATTGGCTGCAAATGCGCTGGAGCAATTAGATTAAGATTAAGATTATGCGGTCGCACAATTAGATTAAGATTATAACAGGCGAAAGAACTAGAAAATAATTTCACGGGGTACAGTTAAGGAGAATTAGAAGAAGTCATTATATATATGTATATTTATATATATAAACGAAACGAAACTCAGTGGTGCAAGGCCTGCTGTGCGCATCTCAGTTTTCGTGACCTTCGACATTAAAGTGTATGAGTAGATGTTTCGGTCAGGTGGCAAGGCTGTTACTCATTTATTGACCCACTGAAGGGGTAAAAGATTGTGCCGACCTTCCCCAGCCCGTGGTTTGAGCCCCGGACCTGTGACGTGGAAGCGTAATGCGCTACCACTCAGCCACTGTGGGTTTCATATTTATACATAAATATATTTATACTGTCTGTTTGTGTGTGTGTTTTGAAGTTATGGAAATAAATATACAGTCCAATAAAAAAATTATAATTCGTCACCATCGTCAAATGATAGCATCACTCTGACCCAACTATCGAGTGAGGCTTCACAACGCTTTCTTCAGTCCTTTTGAATGTCTTCTCTAAAATGATCGCAAATGTTCATACAGTTCGTGAATCCATTGTAGAGGAACTGGTATACAGGGGTGGCCAAAATTGTAGACACTTTTTTAAAATGTTATGTTTTTCAAGTTTGTATGCTTATAGAAAATGTTACGTTGCACAAAATGTAAAGTCTTTTATATCATTTTAAAAAATATTCGATCATTTTAAAATAATTCAAGACAAAAAACAAAATGTTAATGTTTGCAATGCAAAAAAAAGTTATGCTGCAATAGCTATGGATATACATTAGATACTGGTGATAGCAGTGAGTTATCAATGGTTAGTGCGGGTGCCTTTATTTTTTATTACAGCTTCACATTGATGTTTCATTGAACTGAAAATAGTTTTAAGCTCTTCCTTCACTATTGTTTGATGCTAGGAAGTAATTATATACTCAATAAGTTCCTTTTTATTTAATGGGTACCTCATTCGGTGTAAAGTTTTCAAACGGTACCACAAGTTTTCGTTAGCATTGAGATCAGAACAGCTTCCTAGCCAGGACAACAATGATATTCAGTCAAGAAGCAATGACATCAAATAAAAGGATAACTGGACACCTAGAAAGAGATCTGTAGCGAGAAAGTGGTCTTTTCTACGTTAAAATTGTAAGTTAGGTGGGTGGTTCAGTGACTACATCTGGAGACTGAAAGTTTTGTTTAAGATATCAGGAGACAAATTAATAAAACATAAAGCAGAAAAGGCCGAAAAAGGGGCACCCCATCTGTTAATGACATAAGAAGAATGACATCAATGGCCTCAGAAGTGATTTGAATGATGCTGCTGTTTCTGTCAGTAACTTAATCGAAAAATATATGAATCCTAATTCCTTTTCAGTAGAATACTTCCATTGATCTTAAAATATTTTAACAATATAGCAAAATTATCATTAACCTGATGGGGAAAAATGGGTTTTTTTGTTGTTATTTTACTACAAAATTCAGAAATTGCACTTCGTAAGTAGTATATCTTAAGATTTTTATTCACACAAGATAAAGTTGTTCCTTTCACACAAAATTTTAAATACCTCGAAAGTAAAAACTAGTTTTGTGTATGAGAGAAATTTTTAATAACCAAACTCAAAATGTTGTGAGATATTAATAAGAATTTTTCAGATAACAGAAGCATATTTTTATCGAATTAAATTTTGTCTCCTAAATAATTTAAAACTTATTCTTCTACATTTAAAATAGTACATTCGATATGTAAATGATCTTTGTACAAATCTGAGAATTCACAATGCAATATGATAGATTGACACTGTACCCTAATTACACCTGAATCCAACACATTCTTTTGACTGCAATCAAGTGCAGTTCCATCAGATAGATTACGAATAGATCTCACCATTGCAATCGAAATCTCTTTAATGAATCTTTTACAGACTTCTGCCATTTGTTGAATCCAATTCCCAGATCTTGAATCAAGAAACACTTCTTGTCACCATCGCAGTTGATGTGATTACTCCTTTGGGATCAATTTGAAATAGAGTGAAGTATTTAGTGAGGCTATTCTCTACATTTCACCACAATCTAGCTTACTTTCAAAGAATGTTATTTGTTTTTGGAAATTTAATGAAATAATATGTGAATTACTTTTTTTCAAGTTTGTATTAAAAGTGCATATTATTTTTCAAAGCAATGATTATGTGAATTTTTTTAAAAATTTTCTATGTAATATTTATCGACATTTGAAAACACCAAGGAAAGCTTAAATTTAAAATAAATGAGTAAGATATTATTAAATATCATGTACCAGACAGTTTTGACAATGAATTAAAAACGTCAATAATTAGTTCTGACAATACATGAAATGTAGTTTTAATATATATACATATATATATATATATATATATTATATATATATATTAGTATCATAAGATGAAAAAATACACAGTATAATAAAATGATAATACTATAATACTGAATTATATCATTAACAAAGCTAGAAGATACAAAAACCAGATTTCAAGAAATATAACTATAAAAAATGATGAAAAAGTGTATTGTACAAGAATTAAATAAACGAATGTTTAGCAGGAAACAGAGTTAGAACTTTAAAATGTAAAAAACCAGAGGAGTCAATGGACTAAAATGGAGACCTATTATGATTTCGAAATCTGTTGCTGAATTAGGACCAGCAAAATTAGGGTTAAATATATTTTACGGATCAAACCTTCCCCCGTACAGCAGAAATTTTTGATATAATAGCAATACAAAACCATATTGAAAAGTTAGGCCTAAAACCAACCACGTGTAATTTGCAACTGACAGAAAAATAAAATAAAATTAATATAAAACATGATAGGAAATGATTCTTAAAAAGATGAAAATAAAAAATAACTTTGAAAAGGAAAAACAACGCAAAACCTTACATGAAGAAATGCAATTCACAAGAGAAAATAAGACTATAGTATATCGTCAGGCAACAACGCTAAATCACGCATTAAAGATTGGTTAAATCAGAAACAAAAGTTAGTGGCGCCACCTAGATAGTTTTATTCTAATTTAACTAAGCAAACAAAAACATATTGAAAGTAATAAAAATAGAAGGAGAAAACAAAGAAAAATATTTTAACATTAAAAAGGAAGAATTAGAAAGATAACTTAGAAATATATTTAATAAATTATAATTTTAAAAAAAACTAAAGAACACGCTTTTATATTGAATCGAACTAAAAAGTAAAAAAATAATTCTTAATATAAGAATAAAATGATGAATGAGAAAATTAATGTCATTGGGGTAAAAGCGTGGGGCTGTTCTATAAATATATCAATTGTTATAGTTTCTAACTTCTTTCACTTCCGAAATTGCACCCCACGCTTTTACCCCAATGACATTAATTTTCTCATTCATCATTTTATTCTTATATTAAGAATTATTTTTTTACTTTTTAGTTCGATTCAGTATAAAAGCGTGTTCTTTAGTTTTTTTTAAAATTATAATTTATTTTTCATTTTTTAGTTCGATCTACAATAAAAGGGTGTTTTTTAAACTGTCATTTATTCATTGTTGAATTTATCCTTAAGTTTGATATTTGGAGCCAGAATTACGTGGCTGCTGGAATAAGTCTTGCTCTTCAATGGATTTTAATTAAAGGGTCTGAAGTGTATTTATTCTCTCTGTTTACGGGGCCTCGGATGAGTCCGTGTCGTTATATTAGATTCCGTCTCAAAAGAACAAGTCAAACAAATAAAATGTATGGTAAGAAGAAAAATTTCGAATTAAAAAAAATTTAATGTACCATGTTTTTATAACGAACTAAAGATTATAAAATTCCTCTTTTCGTTTTCTTTTTCTTCTTTTTTCACATTTTCATGCATTGTCATCCACTTCTGAGCTATGGTCCAAATTTCAAGTCTCTAGCTCATCGGAAAGTCACACAGTTTAAAATCAATTACAAAATTCCACCCAGACAAACATTATAGAAAGCGAGTTAATAAAAACATGGTAACATTAAGTACCATTCGTATTCTCACCTTTTAAACGTATTGCTATAATGTTAATTCGCATCATCACTTCTAAACGTATTGCTTTATAAAAATAAAAAATATTTAGCAGTTAGAGCATAAATTATTTTTTTCACATCATCAGCTTTTTTTTTAAATTTTCATTATAGTAAATGTTTATATTATAGTAAGAAACTGATAACTGAACCCCTCCACTTTCTCACATACAGAACACTTTTTTTGTTTGTTTTATTTTTATAAACCGCAAGTGCATTAATTAAAACACTCGCTGTAGGGTTGCAGGTTATTCTTTTAGTCGCTAAATCGGAAATTAGTCGCTAAATCTGGAAATGATGTATGAAATTAGTCGCCATGTCTGAAAATGGTATATGGAACTAGTCGTCAAATTTCAAAATGATATATGCAAAAAGTCGCCAAATCTGGAAGTGATATATGGAATTGTCGCCAAATCTGATTATCGTGATTCCTGACGATCCTGATGAGGACAATGGAACAAAATTATGAAATTATTGGATTTTCATCGGTCCTTGACAAGTGTGCGAAATTTCGAATAAATCTGACCTTTTTAAGTGGGTGAAAATCGAGTTCCAATATTCCGTTACATGCAAGTGAAACTTATAAAAGCGTGTTAAAAATGAATTTACTTGGATAGTTGTAATCCAAGCAATTATTGCAGAACAGCTTATAATTTATTTGTTTAACATCATTATCTGTGACTAAATCGTTGCTTCTTTTTTATAAAATTTAAGATATTTTTTCTAAAAATACATAGGTGTTGGTAACTACCCCAAAAAGGCATTTTAATAATGTTAAAATCAAAAGAATCTCTTTTATCAAATATATTACGAATTAATATATTATTCTTAACATTTAATTGTAAGTCTATATATATATATATAATCAGGTGAAGGTTGGCTGGCCGAAAAACTTTGTTTAAACCTACAATCCTGGTTCCTAAGGCCAGGAGTTTGCTTACTATGTCTAATACTTGACTAATATCATGACTATAGTTATCTTAGGTTTATAACTATTTTGTGTATATTTTTGAGGTGAGATATATATATATATATATGAAATATCTCAACGACCCAGTAACAACCACTTTAGAATTCAAGATCTTTATTCAAATCATGGGGTTTCTCCTTCGTAGGGAGAACACTGGAAGAACGTGTTACAAAGCTTTCTAATAGGCATAAGCGTCCCTACTTTGGGGAACAACGATATTTAAATAGGGAAAGTAGGAAGAGGTAGCGAACAGGCAAATTCCCCCAAACCCGTGATTTATGGGGTTTTCCAGGACCCTACTGGTTCTGTGCTTCTAGACAGAGGCGTTACTAAGTCTACCGGGAAGGTTTAGTGTCTGGAGGGAAAAGGATGACGAAATATTGCATTCATCTTGAATCATTAAGTTTTACAATAAAGGTTACGAAAAGAAATATCTATTTTTTTATATATTATTTATGATGAATCTCCAGCCCTTCAAGTGTCAGTTGGGTAAACTTCATACCAGGACAACTCAACCCACCTCCCGTATAAGAACTTTGACTGCTACTTTCGCCGGACTAAAAGAGACACGTGTACTACCGACTCACTCGCTGCTGATCAACGCTGAAGGAGAGCTCGTCTTGTCATGGTTTGGAGTACCGACGGTTTTGCTGAACCTTGGAATAAAATATAATATGATAAACTCTGTCAATCTTAAGCATTACTCCAAAACGTGATAAAAGCCGACAGGATGTGAAACCTGCTTATCTTGTTATACACGCGGCAAGTATAAAAATGACTGCTTCAAAAATTGAATAAAAGCGCAACATAGGAATTTGTTTGTAAAAATTTGTACGGCTACATAGATCGGAACACGATTTATTTGAAAGAAAGTAATAGTCCCTATTCAGCCCCAGTAACTTTAGCTTTTAAACGTGATGAAGGTAAAAAGACCAGACTTTGTATAGACTTCAGAAAATTAACTGCTTTATGTAAAGCGGATTCTGAACCATTGCCTATTATGGATAATAAATATGACAAATTAGCTCGAGCAAAATTTTTTTCAACTTTAGACTTAGCTTCCGGTTATTGGCATATACCCATTCACCCAAAGGATACTGAGAAACTAGCTTTCTGCACTAACTTTGGCTTATATGAATGGTGCAGATTACCATTTGGAATTAAGGTAGCTCCTGCAATTTTTAATAGATTAATTCGAAGAATATTAACTAAGTATAAAATTGATTTTGCTTGCAATTATTTCGATGATATCATAGTCTTTCTTCGTCAGAAGAAGAACATTGGAATCATCTGAAGACAATTTTTGACATTTGCCAAAAATAAGATATTAAATTGAAACTATCCAAATGTGTCTTTGCCCAAACTAAAATTAACTTTCTGGGTTATGAAATACAAGAGGGTAAAGTTACTCCAAATAATACTAATATCGACATTATCAAAAAGTTGAAACCGCCAAATAATGTAAAAGAACTTCAAAGGTTCCTGGGTTCAATAAATGTATATCATAAGTTTGTTCCAGAATATGCTGACCTTAGATACCCATTAAATATGTTATTAAAAAAGGATGTGAAATTTAATTGGACTGATGAATGCCAAAATGCATTTGAGAAACTAAAAGAAAGTTTAATAACGAAACCTATTTTATATTTGTATGATCCTGACTTAACTTGTCATGTTTTTGTTGATGCATCACAAAAAAGTGTTGGAGCTGCGTTGAAGCAACCTCAGACCTCAAATGTGTTACACCCAATTGCTTACCATTCTAGAACCTTAAGAAATTACGAAAAAAATTATGCTATAACTGAGTTAGAATGCCTTGCAATAATAGATGCTTTAGATAAATTTAATTACTACCTACATGGCCAAAAATTTATCATACATACTGACCATGCAGCTCTTGTTTGGCTAAAAATGTTAAAAATTTAAGAGGTCGATTATTCCGCTGGTCATTAAAGCTAAGTATGTATGATTATGAAATTAAATATTTAAAGGGTTCTGCTAACATTGAAGCAGACATGTTAATACAGGCATCCAGTTGCTCATTACCTTCAACATTCAAGTCATTTGCTTGACATTAATGAAATTAAAACTCATCAAAAGAATGATAATATTTGTGGACCTAAATGCCATGAGATCAAAGATGTAATAGTAATTAAAAAGTAAATTATTAAAAATCAATACTGTTGGCCTAACATTACAACTGATATTAGTGAATTTGTTAAACATTGCACGGTATGTCAGCTTAACAAAAAAAGGAAACAAAAGAAATTTGGGTTACTGCAACAAGTTCCACCTACCAGTAAACCTTTTGAGTTTATATCTGTAGATACTGTTGGAGGTTTCAATTATTATAATTCTACAAAAACATTTTTGCACATTGTGATTGACCATGCAACAAGATATATATGTGTGGGCTCTCTTCTTTCCTTCAAAAAATGAAAATTCTGAAACCTATGCAAATATCTTAAAACAAGTCTTTCAAATCCAAATTCCTGAAAAATTATTAACTGATAGAAATGGTGCCTTTACTTCTTCCAGATTTAAAAAATTCCTTAGAAATTATAATATTAAACATTTGTTAACTACAGCTCATCACCCTCAAACAAATGGTAAAATGAGCGTGCCAATCAATCTCTTGTTACTGGACTTAAATGTAAGGTAAATGCTTCATCTACTAAAATTCCTTGGACAAAACTACTAGACCAAGTGTGTAATGAATATAACTCAACTCCACACTCAATAACTAAATACCCACCAGCATACTTGCTATTTGGTCTCTTGCCATATCAATCACCTATAGATCTGAATAATTATTATGAACCTGTGGATGAAGCACGTGAATTGGCCTTGCAGAGAACAATAGATTATCATACTAAAAATAAGATTAGATATGATGCTCGCTGTATTGAAAAAAAATTCAACCCAGGTGATCTTGTTGTGTATGAAGAGTTCCAGTATCCTAATACGAGGAAATTGAGCTCCCCTTTTTCTGGCCCTTATGAAATAATAAAGCAATGTTCGGAAGTCACTTATGAAATTAATAAACCAAATTCTTTGGCAAAGAAAGAGTCCCAAATTGTCCATATTTCTAAATTAAGATATTTCTATTCCCCTGATAATTTAAAGTTAAGTCATGAATGAAAACTCAACTTCTGCTATTGTATACTTATGTCTTAAAAAAGTTACTTACAATTGTGAAAATATACCTTTTCTCCAGTTGAGACAAATTGTGTTTCGTATCTATATTGTTGTAAATATCTACCTTTCGGGGGGTTCAATGAAGATTTCTCATATGTATGTCACATACCCTCATTAGCATTATTTTGAGTTGTATTATTATGAAATATGTTATCATGCTTTGTAAATGTCAACTATATATTGCTGTAATAATTAATTATTGTGATATTAATGTTGTAACCCCTTAATCGGAAATATTTTGTGTATTTGTGTAACATAGTATTAGGTACTCCACGCCATGTCGATTATCAAGTAATTCATAAAAGTTTTTTAAAAAAATATGGCTAAGTTTTCAGTCATCGTTGTGTCGTCAGTGATCTGTTCCTGTTGTTGTACGAGCCATGCGGAGGGGGGAAATTGTGATGAATCTCCAGCCCTTCAAGTGTCAGTTGGGTAAACTTCATACCAGGACAACTCAACCCACCTCCCGTATAAGAACTTTGACTGCGACTTGCGCCGGACTAAAAGAGACACGTGTACTACCGACTCACTCGCTGCTGATCAACGCTGAAGGAGAGCTCGTCTTGTCATGGTTTGGAGTACCGACGTTTTTGCTGAACCTTGGAATAAAATATAATATGATAAACTCTGTTAATCTTAAGCATTACTCCAAAACGTGATATATATATATATATATATATATATATATATATATATATATATATATATTTGCTAATAATATTAATTAATTATTAATATTTGTACAAACTATAAAAAAAATTGAGTAAAAAATTTACTGAAAGCATTTTTTAAAATGGGCAACACAAATTATTGTCGTGTGTGAGCCCTCTACTTTCTATCTGTGACAGTAGACCCAGGCTGAATGACTATTATCAATAACTGGCGTGGGGAATACCAGTTACCAACAAAACACGCAACTACATTTAATACAACTATTTTATTATATTATGTTAAGTTTGTATTAAAAACTGCCTTTTCTTAAGACTCAGTTCATCGTTTATCTACTCATGTTACTTTTACGAACATATTCAGGTTCAGTCAAACCGTGATCACGTATTAAGCCCATAAGATACCGTTGAAAAACTGAACAAAGTTTAAAACTTGTTTAAATGTAAGTATCATTACGATACAAACAAAGATGTCAGATTACGTTGATAAAACTGAATCAGAGGTGAAATTAAGAAGACTTGATACCCCCAAAAGGACCGGACTATAGTTTTTTTTATTATTTATTTAATTTTATTCTTTGCATTACTATCCATCGATTGATATATCAATTTTGCATGTTGGAAAGTTAGAAGTTGGATACAATTTCATTTGAAAAATGTAAATTAACAAAATAGGCATTTCGACTACGCCCCTTTTTTTAGAAGAAAAAAAGCTAAAAAGCGTTTTGATAGATATCTATTTTAAAAAGAGAAATAATAACTATAAAAAAAGAAGGTGTAATATATAAAGCAGGATATTACCAAGGCATTGTAATAATGTAATTTTTTTCTTTGTAAAATGTGTGCATTCAAAATTTTTTAATTAAGGCATTTTAATTAATAATTTCATAACTTCAGTTCTCATTCCTCATATGTTTTTCATACAAATATAATATTTCAATATTATGTGAAGCAAAAATCTTAAATTTCTGTCATGATAGAAAAAAAAAATTAACATTTTTCTTGAATTTTCTTGGGCAATTAATACTCCCTAAAAATTGATCATTTATAAAAACGTATAGGCTCAAATAACACAAAAATGCAATTAATTTAAAGAAAATTATATATATATATAATACCATAAAATGGTATTTTAATTAAGATTATTATAATTATTTTTTCAGAATTATAAGCTTTAAAGTGGTTTTTCTCGGGTTTTTTTTTTTTTTTTGTTACATTAATGCATTCAAAATGCTACTCCTTCCACAATTACTTACCAATCACTTCCATTTTTTTCTGTGGGTTATATATTAAGCATGCAACAAAATTAAGGATCCATTTTGCTGTAAGCGGAATACTTTTTATAAAAAAAAATTTAATAGGAATATTTGTTAAATTTTAAAATGGCACATATCCACATTTTACTTTTTTTTCTCCAAAAATAATTCAGTTATTTAAAATTGATCCCTAAAGCCCTTTAGAATATCCTTAAAAATATTGCAAAAAAAATTTCAGGTCAAAAAATTAATAATTACAAAAAGAGTAAAATTTTAAAATTTTGTGAATAGTATGAGAAAAATTTCATCTCATATCATTTTTTTTTAGTAGAAACGTTATATAAAATGCTGAAATATAATTTTTAAATACATACATAAAAAAAAAAATTTCAAAGGATACCAAGTCCCTTTAAAGAAAAAAGATCAATTTCAGACCAAGATCGACGAATTGAAACAGATTTATTTCTCTTAGACTTCAGAAAGTTATGTGGACTGAAGTTTCTGAATTCTAAGTTTATGAAAGTTATGAAATACATCACAAGGATTTGATGGAAAGAGTTTAAACGTTAATTTACTCTAACAATGAATCGTTGTCTCTTGTTTTGGTAGAGAAAATAAATATGAAACCGAAACTTCTCTTGTTCCAACAGAAATTTCACCAATAATACTTACCCAATTCTTCGGAAACGTATGGACATTTTAATATCTTTAAATCTCAATTCGATGATTTAATTACATTGAATGATTAATTTACTTAGTCACATGAATTATATTATTTGAATTCATGTTTATCAAATGAAGTGAAAGAACTTACCTCACACACACACACACATTCAGTACCATTTCTTCCCATGTGAAATCCTTGAATTGCGATAAGACTATATAAGATTTAATGGTTGATACTCCTCTGTGCAATCATTATTGAACTTATAGAAAATAGAACGAGAGAATCCATAAGAAATTCGTTAAATGATTGACAATTTAAACAAAAAATTACGGGCTTTACAAATACTTACTTACGAACAAAAAAATTTATCTGATGTGTTTTATTAAATATCATGCTTAAAAAATTGGATACTGAATCCAGAAATAATTTTTAATTGAGTTTCAGAGCAAAAGAGATGTGTTCCTACATTTAACGAGTTAATAACATTTTTAGAACAACGTGAAATATTTCCTTTATGGTAGAAAAAAAATATTCTGTAGAATTAATTATGTGAAAAACTAATCTGTCTTTCAAAACCAAAACGAATCAACCTGATGAAAACAAGATATGCATAAAGAAAAACTCCACAACCAACGTTTCGATGTAAAAAAAATTTCTAAAATTCATCCCCCCCCCTCCCCGACAAAAGATTAGCTCTTGTCAGATTGTTTAAACTATGTAAATTATTTTACGAAAGAACCATGAAAAAAGGGCAGTATTCATCAACATAGTGCGTAAGTGTGGCTTAAAACATTCAAATACAATTTGCTTCAGACCAATCGGTGAAATGTGTGAAAGGCACCTAACACCCTGTACAGCAAGGGTGTGAAACTCAAAGGTTGACTTGGGCCAAACAAACAAGGTTTAACTTTAGGCGGGCAGCAAAAAAATCAACGTTCATAGAAACGTACTTCCTACGCTATAATAAACATGTATAAAAGAGCAAAAAAAATTAATGTTTACGTCCTGACGCTTCACATCTCTTTTCTGATGTTATTTTACTAATGTCGGGAGAATTTATTATTTTTTTATTTTTATGTGGGATATATTGACCGGGCTGCAGAAATGTTCGTTGTGGGCCGTGTTGAGTTTGACACCTGCTGTACAGCAAGGTTGTCAAACTTAAAGGCTGACTTGGCCAAATAAACAAGATTTACTTTAAGATGAGCCACATAGATTTCGAAATTAATAGAAACATTGGTTTATTTCGAATACAATATAATAAACATATAAAAAAAACAAGAAAAATTTAATATGTACGTCCTGACGCTTGACATCTCTTCTTTGCTACTATATTTCCTATTTCGGAGAAATTTTGGTATTTTATATGTACTTGTGTACCAATATATTGATCATGCCTCAAAAATGCTCTTTGTGGGCCGCTTGTTTGATACCCTGCGGTACAGCCTAAAGTCAATCTTTATGAGGATTGCCAAACAACAAAACAAAATGATCACTTATCGGAGGTAATAAATTCTTCCTCTCTCTATGGTACGCAACACAGTTAGACAACAAAAAAAGAACGTTTTAATATTTTTTAACTGGTAGTATTCTTTCTCAAAATAGAAGGGAATTTAATTAAGTGCTCAACAAATTTTTGAAATATTATGCAAAGAAACTGAATTAAGATGGGTTGCTAGGGGATGGCACTGGAAACCAAAGTTAGTAACTACTGTTTACGTTACTCCTTAAAGATAATGATTCTATTGAGGACACTTGAAAGATCTTTTCCGAGTTTGAATTTCTTGGCATAAAAGGTGACCCTTGCTACCGTGAAGATTACCAAGCTATGAATGTTTTTAAAGACACCATACCATATAGAATGGTCGATGTTACGGTCACATATTCTGTAAACATCGAAAATAATTGCCAGATAATTTTCCTGTGGCAAAACAACGTTTCCAGAATTTATGGCAAAGGTTACAATGAGATAAAATACAAAATACACACACAATGCAAAGAAATGAGCAGTTCAAGATTATTTGAATAATAGAATAATAGAAAAGTTCGAAAATACTGAGAGCAACTAGTATAATACTTCCTACAATTCAAGCAATAAAAAAGAGAGGATAGAATCACTACAATTCGAATTGCTTTAGGTGGTGCTTCACATCTAGCGAACGTCACAGAACGATTGTTTGTGGTCTGGTTCCCAATTTGAATCCTAATCTTTTAGATGTGTGAACTAATTTTAGACTAAACATAGTTGCAATATCATTTTGTATTCGTCATAATTAACTTCAAATTTGCTTGGGAAGCAAACATAAAGTTGTTGTACGATTTTTGAGCGGGAATTACAACTTGAAACTTATTTCACTCACCAGTGTATAATTATCTTTTGTTTCTGCTAACTTACTTCTAGTGTTCCCCTCAAACTGAAAATTGTGGACACAATTTCTTAATTTAAAATACCCATTAAGTTCTTAGACTCATTGTAGGAATCTGGTCAAATACATAAACCTGCAGCGGGCCCTTCTTCCGCAAATCGCAAACTACAAAATAACAGGAATAAAAGCACTTAACGACCGGACCGAATAGACATTCCTTTTTCGACCCAACAGGTTGGTGGTTCAAACAAACACTCCTACCCAGTTTTCTTAAGTGGTCACCCAGGAATTTAAAACTAGATGGCAGCGCGGTCTAACACTATTGGTGGATTATGCTCTCATTCTATAGAGAGTCTAAGGCACTTCCAATAAATTTCAACTAACAAACGGCAATGTCAACTAAACCCGCCATCTCAACTAGAAACTGTGCACAACGTCAACAGAAAAATGTTCCAATGACACTCAAAATTACCGGAGATGCTATCAATTGTAGTAATGGCTGGAAAACAACCTTTTCTAAGTATCACTCAGAATATCTATCTACAGGAAAAACCACTTTTTTCTCTAGGGATGTGGTATAAGGCAATCCTTGCTTCCGCAAGTCGCAAACAGCAAAACAACAGGAATAAAAACCTTTAATGACTGGCCAGAGAGAATAGGGATTTCTTTTCATTACAGTCGTCTAAGGCAAACACGGAGTAGCTGTAGGTCGGTAGTTCAAATAAACACCCCTGCCAAGATTCTTCAAACCTATCAAAATTAACACTTGCCAAAAAAAAAAAAAAGAAACGAGCCTTACAGTAGTCGCAGAGATAACAATAACAATAAGATTACCGCAATAACATCTGACATGTTATTGTGGTAAATTCGCAATAGCAACTTATATCTTGAAAAAAATGAATCGAGTGTCATTGGAAATAATTTTCTACGGAATAATTCAATCTTTAACGAAAATTTTATTTAATTAACACAAAGTGTAATGCAATTTTTTATCAAAAATAATTATTCTTCTTCAATTTGGGATAGAGCGGTAATGATAACTTATGATAACTAAAATATGACTCATATACTTGTGATTTCAAAGTATTTAAAAACCGTTGAAAAATAGCGTCAATAGCAGTACCACTGATAGTTGCCCAGACATTTCGAATTGTGTTAATTTCGAGCTTGAGTTCCTCATTCAAAAAGGCTACGAATGGCTCGGCTTCTAGCAAACTGAAGTTAACTTTAAAATCGCCTCTCAAAACCATGGGAAGCGAGCGGTAGTTTTTTTTTTAAGAGCAGAACCACCTTTGGTATATAATAAAAGTAAAAAATGCAGGAAATCTTTAATTTTTTGAACCGTTTGATTCGGAGAAATGTATACGACCACTGAAATCACTGTTTGTCCATTTTAAAATGAGCATTCTGCTGCATATATGCCCCAATATCTCGACTAACAATACCCAGTCCACTTGTTTGACGATAAGTAATATCTATATGAGGAGCCACAACATGTAAGTAGTTCTGTTTGCGATAGATCGCAACACCAGCAGTTCTGTAGCCCGGTCGTTTAAATGCTACGCAGCAATCGAAGTTAATTACGAAACACGTTCGTTATTATCTAACCACGCCTCTGCCAACATGAGTAACGTACAATTTTGTGAAATAACGTCGAAATCTGTTTGGTGAGCCCTCCGACTTTGACAATTGAGAGTAAGGATTGCAAGTTTATCCTTGGTGAAGTCTAATATGTGTTGCTGGTATGTGCGAAATGGATTTAGAGTCAAGCGCAAACGAAACCGAGTTTTTGAATTAGAATCTTTTGAAATGCTAAATTTAACAACATAAAAAAGGCTGGCGGTTATTGATGGCTACTTGAGTTGGACCCCATGTGGATATTTCTTTATAAGTTCCCAGCTACAGAATTTAGCTTCTTCTTTAATCCTAAAGTGAGAAACAAAAACAAAGATCCCCAAGGCCTAGACCGCACGGGGGGGGGGAGCCCCTCCCGAATGAAGGAGAAAAAACAGAACTTCACTCCGAGGGTAGCGAAGAGACACACCAAGCGCGCTGATTGTTCAAATTAAATAGCGCGCTCTTCCCCGACTTCCTGTTACGCATTTCTGTCCCTTTTCCCGAAATCACTCCCACAAATCTTCAGCAACCGAAAGGAAGGATGTTACACATCAAAAACAGTTGAAAAATTACAGCATTGCGGAAATTATTGAACACTGTGTGCAAATAAACATGAGCTTGAATTTACTATTTATCTATGCATTTCTACTAAGCACTTAAAGCACTTGATGTTCGTTGCGTGAGGAGGAATATGCTGATTCATGAAAATGTGTTGTAATATTATTGAAATAATTGTGTGTGTGTGTGTATGTGCGTGCGCGCGTGTGTGTGTGCGTGCGTGTGTGTGTGTGTGCGTGCGCGCGTGTGATTAAGTTTTAATGATATTAAACAACACTGCCATCATTACTTCCATAGCTGACTCATATTATCTGGTAACATTAAAGTAATTTAAAACTGTTGACGCGGTTCGTAAACTTAGATCAAATATATTAATGCTAGTGACAAAGCTTTTAACGTAACTCGCGGGATAGTGAAGGAAAGAGAGACCCACCACGATGTAGTTAATATCTGTAACTCAGCCAGAAAATACTTCTATATTCATTTACTTTGCCTTACAATGGCATGTGGTATCACTTAAACAGAGACAGGGAAACTCTAGCTTTGAAGATGAATGTTATGTGTGAATCTTATAAAAAAGTTATGTATAAAATATTAATATATATATATATATATCATATATTATTTAGATAAACGTTATTACTATAAAGAAAATTATAGATTTTTATAATGTAATGAATATTATAAATTTGTGTGTATGTGGTTGTTATTTTATCATTACTAACTATACACTTTTTGATTGTAAGAATTTCATTATAATTAAGATCTTTGAATTTACTTATTCGAATATGTCACTGAATCTGGTTAAAAGTTGAATGTTGTTCTTTGTTTCTCATTCATTCTACACATTCCAGGTATGAATTTTTAATTAATTAAAAAATGATATGTTAAGAAAACCTGTACATTGTGGTCATTTGGATTTCGCTCAAAAAGATAAACAGAAAGAAGCCGCTAAAACTAGCTTTAACGAGGTAAAACAATCCTCAGCGTTCTATATTTATAGCTACTGCAAAATCCATTTGGAGTTTATGATGTTTCTCTTGTGTGTGTTTACATGCATGTGCTTTCTTTCGAAAATATAACTCGACAAAAAGGCAGAAAATGATGTTCCGGAATACTCGTTATAAAAGTTCTTCCATAAAAAGAAGCAAATATCGTAATTTATACTAAACATTTGATGTTCGTTGCATGAGGGTGAATGTGCTTAATCCTGAAGATGTGTTGTAATATTATTGAATTAATATCATTAGCGTAATGGGGCCCAAAGCCTGACTGACGACCTTGCCCAAAATCGAAATTTGCAGGAAGGCCCTAATATTCTCCGTTACGCCACTACATATTTTTATTTATTTAAATTCCATTTTACATGAAAATACACAATCTAATGAATGGAAGACTGTCTTGTGATCCCTATTTTTACAAATTTTAAAGTAACACAACTATTTACTGGTCATGGTGATTTTAAAATGTACCACAACGGATTCAACCTGTGTCCTTCCAAACTTTGGGATTGAAAAGTTGGTGGTGAGGAAAATGTTGGAACATCTACACCTCTTTTCTTTAAAATTTAAAAAATAAAAAAATGCCTCAAGATTAAATCGCATGCCTTTTATTCAACAGGCCTCCTAATTTTTCTTTGCAAGTTTCAAGTAAAGCTTCATTCATATTATTTTGTAATTTCATTAATATTATGCTGTAATTTTTTGGAGATTTTATAACTTCATTGTTTTTGTTTCGTTACTTAGAGTATCCAACTACCTAAAAATTGTGAATTTTCCAAAATTGACAATTTTTTTTATGATTTTATTTTATAGACCATCTTATAAGCTTTATAAAAATACCAAGATTATTATTTTCCGTTCATTAAAGCAAAAACTACAAGTGTTTTAGTAAAAGTATACGTCATTACTTTAAGCAAGATGTCATACTTGAAGATGCGTTTTACTCGAAATGTGTTTTTTTTTTCAAATGCTCAAATAGGGACAGTGATTGCTCAAAAAAATTTGAAAATAATATTAACTGAAATTTTTAGTGTATATTCTGAATAGTAGAAGTGTTTAGATTTATCAAACACTGTTTTATTACAAAATTTACAGTCCCTCCTGTTAATATAAACACTGTCATTTTTTAAGCAATTTCATATAATAACTAGGATAAAATGCTCTAGTTTCAGTGAAAATTAAAATATCTCTTTTCCTGGAGGTCATTTCAAAAATGAATAGCAAAATAACACATCAAAATTAAAAAATGGAAAATTTGTTCATAAATTTTTTGTACAGAACGGGCCCCGTTTATGTAATTTTTTGTAAAATGTTACCAATTTTTTTCCCATTTTAGCAATAAAAATTTCTTTTTCTCCTCTTAATTTTGGCATATTTTTCTTAAAATGTACTAAATAAGTATAAAAACAACAAAAAATCCCCATACCTCCATTTTTTTTTTAAAAAAAAGATATCACAAGCAGTCGGATACCTTATTTGTTTAATTTTATAATGTACTTGTCTTTGTGACTTATTTGTTTTTGCTATGGAAAGTAAAACTTATTTCACAGCTGTTGTACGCTTCTCTAGTTTTTTAGTCACGTGGATAGAGAACTAACCACTTCCATTCTACTAAGCGTAATAGAGAGCTCTTGTTTCATGTAATTTGTAACTGTCTCATTAAATAATTTATTGTTTCGATATATAATTACTTACTAATTGGATTGATAATTTTTTTTCATTTTGAATATTTTAAAGTTTTTAAATTTTCTTTAATTTTATCATTGTGGAATACAAAAATCACTGAGCGTTTGCTTTTTATACGTACATTCTGCATGCTATGAAGAATGTTTCATATTCCTTAAGAGAATTTCTGCAATTATGCTTAGTAAACGCTGCATTTGCAGATTTCTGAATATTTATAAACGTTGGTCTAATACCGTAATACTGGTTTAGTTTTATTTGTGGTATGCATCAGTTTTGCAGAATTAGTGGCAAAATGTGTCAAATATTACTTCAGAATGTTTTCCAAACCAACATTTTATTTTCAACATATTAACCAAAATTCGAAAAATCTGTTGCCAGAAAACATTTCTCATTAGTAAGGACATTTATTTTTTCCTCCTAAGAGATAATTTTTGGCCAATGAAAATTTTTTTGATTGAACTTTTAATCAACACAAAATAACTACAAATGATTAATAACTGAATAATTATCTTCACTTTTAATTAATTTTTAATTATTGAAAAATCTTTTCGTTTTAAATTAAATCAGTTCCCAAGGAAAAAAGTTTGAGTGAAATTTCCTCTACGCTTCCTTTCTCTAAAATTAAGCAAAAGATATTGTTTCTGATAATTTTGAGATCCTTATTCTAAATGCACACACTACACGATGGCCTTCAGAATGGTGAAACCCTCTCCAATTGCTTACAAGCTTGTTTAAAGCTGTCAAATTTCAAATGGAATGGAATAAAATATAGGTTGTTTCGCGACCATGGCGCCCTCTTTAATGTAAAGGGTGAACCAAAAGTCTTTGCCAGGATTATAAAAATTCATTACAAAATAACCATTTAATCAGTGATGCAACGTACAACTCTGCATTCCGAGGGGAGGGGGCAGTGTTCTAGGAGGCGAAGAGCCTGACTGATGTCTAAAAGGAATTAAAAGTATTAAAGTCAAAACCTAAATTTGCAAGGGGGCCTAATATTCTCCGTCAAGCCACTGATCAATATACATATTTATTTATTTACATAATTTTTTTAATTCATTTGTGAAGATGAACGAATAAATGTGAAATACACATACGAATAACGGTTCAAATTTCTTCTTTAAAATATAAAGAATTTCTCACAATTTACTGCGATACTTAGAACAAAAGCATGTAAAATGTGTGGTCTACCTTAAAGATAATTATAATATCAACAATAGAATTAGTTGCGTTCTTGCTCAATAGATGACACTACGAACAAGAGCTTAAAAGTTTTTGGTTGAAGTGTTTGGAGTGATCAGTGACATAGTCGTTTTAAACAATTGAAATTCGTTCGTATAAAATTATTGTTTTTTTTTCTCCAGGATTTTATAGAAACGTTTAGAAACACATGAAAAAAAAAAAATAATTTTTTCGTTAACTTTTACATTTTTCTATATATTTTATTATTGTTACACATGTGAAGTTGGTATGAAAAATTTCAAAAATTAATTTACTATTTGAAACAAACATCGAAAAGTTTTTTTTTTTTATTTATTAACCAAAACATTTGAAATGATGATACATTTCTTTTAAGGGTTTGAAAAAGGGAGCATTTTATTTAAATATGCCTTCAGAATTTAAAAAAAAAACAGGTATACTAAAAAGTTAAACATTGTGTTTAATTTTTGTTTTGTGTTTTTACATAGAAAAAAAGTGATTTCCAAGGAAAGTCCCACAAGCCCGAAAGAAATACCCCATTGTAAATCAAATGGAAATTATTTGATATTTCCTTGTGCACCCCGGCACCCTTTGACCCTAGGACCGGTACCGGTAGGTGACACGGGAGTTGGGAACCACTGATATAAAGAACTTGAATAATAACAAAATTAAAATAAATTACAATTCGTTAAGAAAATTATCGTAAAAAAAGCTATTTTGAGTGTACCAGACTTGTATTTTTAATTTTTTTTAGAATATATCAGTAATTTTTTCGAAAAGACGAAATAAAAACGAACTAAAATCCTTAAGGAATCCTTACCCTTTGAACATTTTTTTTATTTATGAATTTAAAAATTATATTTTAATATTTCATATAACGTTTCTTTTTATGAAAATGATATGATGTGGAGTTTTGCGCAAAATACCCATAAATTTTAAAAAATTAAAATTTTTTTAAGAAAGTTTGAAACTTTACTCCTTGTGTATTTATAAATTTTTCACCAGGAATTTTTTTAATAATATTTTTAAGTACGTTTTCAATAATTTTAGGGATCAATTTTACAATAACTTAATTAATTTTGGAAAAAAAAATTTAATGTTTATATGCTTGCTGATAAAAAAAACCGACATCTGCTACATTTAAAATTTTTTTTTTTTAAAGTATTCTGTTTACAGCTAAATGGATCCCTTATTTTGTTACAAGCATTATATATAATACACAGGAAAAAAATGAAAGTGATTAGAAAATAAATGTGAAAGGAATAATATTTTAAATGTACTAATGTATCAAAAAAACATAAAGAGAGAGAAAAACCACTTGAAAGTTTATAATTCTGAAAAAATATTGATATATATATAACAAGCTTTTTTATGTAATTAAAATACCACTTTTAGTCATAAGCTAAATATTTTCCTAAAAATAATTGTATTTTCGTATTATTTCAATCCATATATTTTTATAAATGTTTCATTTTTAGAGAGAATTAATTGCACAAGAAAATTCAAGGAAAATGTTTAAAAAAATATTTTTTTCGGTCATGATAGAAATTTTCTTTTTTCCTTCACATAATATTGGAATATTTCTTTTGTATGAAAAACATATATGATGAATAAGAGTTGAAATTCTGAAATTATTAATATCAAAAGATTTAAATCAAAAATTTTATATGCATAAATTTTACAAAGAAAAAAATTACATCAATGCAATGCCTCAGTTATATCCTGCTATATATTTTTATCAGAAAGCTTTAATAGCTTTTTTATCTAAAAAGGTCGCGTGGTTGAATTGCCTAATTTGCTTGTTAATGTTTTTCAATTGTGAAGATTTTTTCAGCCTTTTCTTTTTCTACATACAAAACTGATATATGAATCGAAACTCAATGAATGTGAGAAGAAATTTTGTCCCCCCCCCCCCCTCCATGTGAGTTATCTATACTAATATATAAAAGAAAGAGTTGTGTGTGTTTCACCTATTCCGACCAAATTAAGCAACTCAGGAGTATGAAACTTGGCATGTAGAAGCTATAGGTCGTTATGCTATTAACCTCGATGAGTTTTTTTCGAAATTTGCTTTAGATTTTTTTAAAATTCAATTTTTATGCCATTTTTCAGCTAAATGGAGATATGACGTCATCAGCCATGTCAAGTCTTAACTTTGCGAAAATTAATATTTTGAGCAGTTTTGGAGGGGATTTTAGCACATTTTACTGTAAATATATTTATTTTAGTCGTATTTATTCATTTTTTAAACTCTTTGTGGAGGAATTACATTTGTTTTTCGAAAAAATAGTCGTAAAAAAAAAAGATTTCTAAATTTTATTTTTCCGATTGGCAACACTAATTTGATAACAGTAGATATTTTCGTATTTGATTTCCAACGTATTATGTCTTTTTCATTTCTTTAAAAAAAGGGGGTTTTTTTATACAACTTTTTCAGACGAAATAATCATTCTATACTGATGGAATGGGGTAATATGTACCATTAAAGTTTACTAATTACTAATATTCAGGCGATGTCATTTGGTTCTAGGTTTAACTTTGGCGCCGAAAACCTGTGCCATGATATGAATCTCAGATGGATTGTAATCAAGTTAAGTTTATCCACCGTATTGAATTTGTGTAACTGTGTATAATTTTTGTTCAAATTATTTCTTATTTCCTTTTGTGGTTTGTAATAATGCATGTTGATTGCGTAATGGAACAACTACCCATCTTGCAAGGCCTAAAGCTACTATTTTTATTGTTGTAACCACTTTTAAAAATATTTACTTTCCATAAAATGTTCTATTTCATTTTATGCTCCTGATTTATCTTAGCTGTACTATGATTATCAAAAAAGCTTGATTACACTCTTCAAATCTTTTTGCTGTATCTGAAAAAATATTTGTGACCCAAGCACAACCATAGACTGATAATACCACCAACATTCAGGTTAGCAAGAATAAGGAGAAGCAAATGTGCAAACCCAAGGTCCTTGCAACTGTTTTGTACCATAATATGAACAAATGTTTTTGCATTATTGACTCTAAGAATAACAAAATTAATAAACAACATGGGAGGCAAAATTTTTTTCAGATACAGCAAAAAGATTTATAGATGTAATCCTAAGATTAATCAGGGGCATAAAATGAAATAGAACATTTTATGGGAAGTAAATATCTTTAAAAGTGGCCACAACAATAAAAATAGTAGCTTTAATAACCTTAGGCATTGCAAGATGGGCACTTTTTCCATTGCACAGCCAGCGTGCATTATTACAAATCACAAAAGTAGTGTGTGATAAGAAAAAATTATACACAGATACATGAATTTAATACGGTGGATAAACTTAACTTGATTACAATCCATCTGAGATTCATATCATGACACAGGTTTTCGGCGCCAAAGTTAAACTTAGAACCAAATGACATCGCCTGAATATTAGTAATTAGTACACTTTAATGGTACATATTACCCCATTCCATCAGTATAGAATGATTATTTAGTCTGAAGAAGCTCCTGATTTATCTTAGCTGTACTATGATTATCAAAAAGGCCTGATTAAACTCTTCAAAACTAACATCGATGAAATATGCAATTAGCCGATAAAGGTAAAAAGCAATAACCTTTTTTGGTACATGCGTATTATTGCAAAAATTGCCAACTTAATTAATAACTCACCAAATTGGCAACCATATGCTTCATTTCATATAATGTCGCCAATAGGTTGCGTGTAAGTACCATAGAAAATGACACTCCATTCAAACTAATTGGGATTATTAGATTGCCAATATTGTGATTTAAAATTAGAATTTATGATACTTACATATAAGTGTCATCACAGCCAAATTGGCGCCATGCTAATCGCTCCTTGATATCAAAACAACTAAGATTCTGTGTTTGTGTTTTTATGTGAAAAAAAAATCAGTCAGATTTTGTTGGGATATAGTGTGATTTGTGCTTAGTGCCAGTTTGGCTGCGGTGATGCTAATACGTAAGAACACGAAGGCTAATACGAATTTTTATTAACGTATGAGATTTTCTGACATTTTCTTTTTGTTCTGAGCTGTGTTTTGTAGTTTCGTCAAAATTAGACTTTTATTTTTATATTTAAGGTTTCTACTATATGTAAGGTTGTAAACTATTTTGGAGGATTGTAGCACATTTTACAGTAAATATATTTATTTATGGTTGTATTTATTCTTTTTCTTACTCTTTGTGATGGAATTTTATTTGTTTTTCGAAAAAAATCGTCATAAAAAAAAAATTTCTAAATTTTGTTTTACCGTTTGGCAACAATTGACTTTCGATGTGTTATAACGTATTTATCCTTTTCCGAAAATTCAAAATAGATATAGGATGTTATTTTTGTGCAGCTTTTTCAAACAAAATGGTTATGCTATTATGGTTGAAAATGGACATGGTATACTGTTAATTTTTTACAGCTTTTTCAAACCAACTGGTCATGCTATTTACGGTTGAAAATGGACATGGTGTACCGTTAAAGTCTTCTGTTATTCAGGTAATGATTTAGTACTAAGGTTGGTTGGATTGTCGAATGAATTGGACACTTATCCCGCCATGAGTGGGTGATACTAAAGCCTAGCCACCGCATTAAATTTATGTATCTGTGTAATTTTTGTTGATGATTATTTCTTTTTTACTTTTGTGGTTTGTAATAATGTATGTTTATTGAATAATGGAACAACTACCCAGCTTGCAAGGCCATTTCTATTGTTCTGGCCACTTTCAAAGATATTTACCTTCCGTAAAATGTTTTATTTCATTTTATGCTCCTGATTCATGCCAGCTGACCTATGATTATCAAATAAAGCCTGATTACACTCTCTAAACCTTTTTGCTGTATCTGAAAAAAGTTTGCTTTACCCATGTTGTTCATTATTTTTGTTATTTTTAAAGAATCAACAATGCAGAAAACATTTGTATGTATTTTGGTACTAAACAGTTGTAAGGGCCTTGGGTGTGTGTGGTTGCTTTTCCTTATTCTCGCTAACTTGAATATTGGTGGTATTATCAATCTACTGATGAATTTGCATTACTGATGATGTATTGCATTTGATATCACGGCAACAGAAGGTAGTTGGCCCCAAAGTAAGTAAAACTTGGAACTAAAACATCGCCTGAATAATAGTACACTTTAACGGTATGTCTTGCCTACTTCCATCCTAATAGCTTATGTCAGTACATTTCAGCAGTACTTCTTGCCTACTTCCAACTGCATAGCATGACGATTTGGTTAAAATAATAAGTATGATCACAACCTATTGGCAGCATTATATGAAACAAAGCATATGGCACACATAGGAAGACGACACATAGGAAATCGTGGTTGCCAACTTCGTGAGTTATTAATAGAGTTGGCAATTGTTGCAATTATACATAAGTACCAAAAAATCTTTCCATGACATTTCAATTCTGACATATATTGTCACAACCTATTATTATTACAACATTACATGAAATGAAGCACATGGTTGCCAATTGAGTCCATAAAACACATTTGAAATCAGCGTTGCCAACTTGGCGAGTTATTTTGAACGTTGGCATTGGTGCGATAAAAGGTTAGCACCAAAATTTCCTTCCATTGAAAAAGAAAAAGGGTACTGCTTTTCCTGATACTTATGTATTAGAGTCAAAGCGGCACTTTTTTCACCAAAATTTGACTTTTTCTTCATATAAAACATATAAGAATCTATTATTTTGATATTGTGGTGCAAATTTTGTTGCGGTTATTCCAATATGTACCCTTTTCCTTCTATTGGCAAATTCCATGTTTTTCAATTGTAACAAAAAAGTAGAAAAATGTAACTAAAGAAAAGGACATTCATTTCTAACTAATAAGGATTAACTGATTGCTAATGTTGTGATTTAAATTAGAATTTCTATCTACATATAAGATTTTTTTACATGCTTCTTTTGTTCTGAGCTACTTATGGTAGTTTCTTCAAAATCAAACGTTAATTTATCTATTTAAAGTAGCTTTTTCGTTTGGATTACTATTATAATTACTATATGTAAGGGTACTTTGATATGTATTTATTTTATTTATTTTATCAATTTTAAATATTTAAGATTTTATGAAATGTGTGTGTGTGTTTTTTGTGTGTGTTCAAAACTGAGTTTTTAAGCGGAACAATAATTTGTGATGCTATTTGTAAACAGAATCTTAAATCATGATTACCTATTCATGATACAAATATCAAAGGTGTATTTTTTTACAATCAATGAAACTACACCTTCACTTCTCGCCTGCTTTTATTCTCATGCCATTTTCTGTCGTTGAAAATAAAGATTATTGCTATTCTTCCTTCACCGACATATTCAATGTTTTCTTCATTGTAGAAAAATATTGCTTAAAATATAACAGAAAGAAAATGACACCAAATTCAAATTAATTGCTGTTAACATGTTGGTAATATATTGAAGATAATGCTTCCTATTTATGAGAAACCTGAATGTACAATGTTTTTTTGAGTGTCACTGTTTTTTGCCTTATGGTCCCTATGACCGATAAGAACTCATCTTTGTTTTAAATGAAAAAAAATCAGAAATTTTTTTTTAACAAAAAGGGGGCTATGCGCTGAAACTATAATGAGATGCACCCCTTGAACAGATTTTTCATCATGACTTAACTTTGCCTTCTGACAATCTTGCAAACCAGAAAACTGTATCATTTGTAACGGTTAATTTTTTAGCAACATGGTTTATTATTTGTTTCATTTAGTACTGTTGTTGGTTCTGGGCTATTTCAATGGGGACCTGTTATATCTGTTTTAGGTAGATTTTTTGGTTTTAGTTCATACTAATTAATTTTTTTTAGTACTGAATTACATTTAATACTCTATATTAAATGTATTACAGAGATGTTAGATAGCATTGCACCCATACCTCATATAATACTAATTTAATTTTTTTTCAGTAAAAGTTTCCTAATGTTTCTTATTTATGATAGCATTTAGTGAGAATCACTTTATCATCATTAATTTTTTCTTTCGGTTTATCTATTGCAAGTTATTTCACCCATAGTTCCCATAGCAGAAACTTACTACTGCTATCACATTTCTAATAATTTTTATTTATATTTGCATTCATTCATATCTATTTACTCTTTAGCATGCTAATTTTCTCTCTTACATTGAAAAATTTGTTTTTGTTAAATTATTTATTTTAGGCCAAATTGCAATTTGTTTAAAATTATTTATAATGTGAACTTTCATTTGAAAAAAATATTTTTAATTTTTGGTTATACTACTTAATACAGGGTTTTACCGTTCCAAAAAAATATTTTGATTGCTATAATAGATGAATTTTGGTTTTTAAAACTTAATCCGTGCGAAGAACGGGCATTTCAGCTAGTACTAATATATAAAAGGAAGAGTTTGTGTGTTTCAGCTATTCCGGCCAAATTTAGCAACCCAGAAGTATGAAATTTGGCATGTAGAAGCTATAGGTCGAAATGCTATTAACCTCGAAGATTTTCTTTCGAAATTTGCTTTAGAATTTTTTAAAATTCAATTTTTATGCGGTTTTTCAGCTAAATGGAGATATGACGTCATCAGCTCTGTCTAGTCTTAACTTTGCGAAAATTAATATTTTGAGCAGTTTTGGAGGGGATTTTAGCACATTTTATTGTAAATAAATTTATTTATGGTTGTATTTATTCGTTTTTTCAATTCTTTGGGGAGGAATTACATTTGTTTTTCGAAAAAATCGTTGTCAAAAAATGTTTTTTCTAAATTTCATTTTTTTGATTGGCAACACTACTTTGATGACAGTAGATTTTCAATGTTTTAAAATGTGAATCGTATTTAATTGATAACGTATTTTATCCTTTTCCGTACTTTAAAAAAAGAGGGGGGGGGTATGTACCGTTAAAGTGTACAGATATTCAAGGCGATATGATTTCGTTCTTCGCTTAACTTTTGGCGCCGAAAATTTTGTGACGGGATATTAACATCAGATGGATTGTTAGCCCGCCAACGTTAGTGGACAATACTAAAGTTTCGCCACCGTATTAAATTCATGTATCTGTGTATAATTTTTGTTTGTAATTTTTTCTTATCAACTTTTGTGTTTTGTAATAATGCACGCTGATTACGCAATGGAAAAAGTACCCATATTGCAATGCCTAAGGGTATTAAAGCTTAGGAAACCCACCGCATATTATTGGAAATTATATTGTTATGGCCACTTAACAATAAAAATTATTGTTGTGGCCACTTTTAAAGATATATACTTCCCATAAAATGTTCTATTTCATTTTATGCTCCTGATTAATCTTAGCCTGATTACATCTTTAAACCTTTTTGCTGTACCTGTAAAATTTTTTGCTTCCCCTATGTTTATTAATTTTATGTTATTCTTATAGAGTCAACAATGCAAAAACATCTGTGCATATTTTGGCACTAAACAGTTGTAAGGACCTTGGGTTTGCACAGTTGCTTTTCCTTATTCTCGCTAACCTGAATGTTGGTGGTATTATCAATCTACGGTTGTGCTTGGGCTACAATTCATGTGATTTTGATATCGCAACAGAATGTAGTCGGCCTCAAAGTAAGTAAAGCTGCGAACTAAATCATCGCTTGAATATCAGTACACTTTAGCGGTACGTCTTGCCTACTTTTAGCGTCACCACAGCCAAATTGGTGACATGCGAACCACTTCTTGATATCAAAGCAACAGATTTTTACGTGTTTTTTTTTTGAAAAAGAAAGATCATTTGGATTTTGGTGGAAAATAGCACGATTTGCGTGGTGCCAATTTTGACTGCGATGATGTTAATACATAAGAATACAAATTTTTATTTATAAAGATTTTCTGACATATTCTTTTTTTCTGAGCTGGTTATGGTTGTTTAATCAAAATCAGACTTTTGCTTATCTATTTAGGGCTGCTTTTCAGTTTGAATTAATGTTAAAATTTCTACTATATGCTAGGTTACTTCATATATATTTACGTTTATTTTATTCATGTTTAAATTTAATATCTTTAAGATTTTCTGGCAAAATTAAGGCTTAATTTTCTTTTGTTTTTGTTTTAATTAATTATTGATACTGTGAATCAAAAATTAGTTTTTAAGCCTGAAAATGATTTCTGAAGCTTTTTGTAAACAGAAGCTTAGATAATGAGGTACTTATGTATTAGCATCACCACATCAAAATTGGTGCCACGTGAATCACATCTTGAGACCAAAACACCGAAGATTCTAATTTTTTTTTATAAAAAACCAATTAATTAGCATGACTATTTGGTCGGAAAAAAGCATGACATTTCCTTTCGATGAGAAGGAAAAGGGGTACATATGCATTATTGATACATATTAAGGACACATATTAAGCAACCTGGCTGCCAATTCAGGGCGTATGACATATAAAAAATAAGGGTTGCCAACTTGGTGAGTTATTAATAGAGTTGACGATTTTTGCAATAATACGTAAGTACCGAAAAAGGTTATTGCTTTTTTACTTTTTGACAAACTCTATGTTTCGTCGATGTAGCAAAATAGTATCAAAATCTAGCATATAACAAAGAAAAGGTACCGACGTATTATTACAACAATTGCCAACTTAATTAATAACTTGCCAAATTGGCAACCTCAATTTCATGTGTTGTATGCGCTTAATTGGCAACCATATGCTTCATTTCATGTAATGTCGCCAATAGGTTGTGATAATATGTAAGTACCATAGAAAATGACACTCCATTCAAACTAATTGGGATTATCAGAGTGCAATCTCATGATTTAAGTTAGAATTTATGATATTTATAATATTCTTGTCATCACAGCCAAATTAGCGCCACGCTAATCGCTCATTGATATCAAAACAACTAAGATTTTTAGGTCTTTTTATAGGGAAAAAAATCAGTCAGCTTTTGGTGGGATATAGCGTGATTTGCTTAGTGCCGGTTTGGTTGTGGTGCTGCTAATACGTAAGAATACAAAGGCTAATACGAATTTTTATTTACGTATGAGATTTTCTGACATGTTTTCTTTTTGTTCTGAGCTGTTTGTGGTAGTTTAGTCAAAATCAGACCTTTATTTTATATTTAAGGTTGCTTCTTGGTTTGAATTAATGCCATATAATTTCTACTATACGTAAGGTTACTTAATACATATTTATGTTTATTTTCTTTCTGTTTCAATTTTTCATGTTTAAGACATTTTGGAAGTGTTTTGTTTGTTCAGAGCTCTGGGTATGGTAATTTTATCAAAATTAGGGCTTAATTTTTCTATTTTAGACATTTTAATTTAAATTGTTATAAGTTGTACGTTAGTGACACACAGTTTTATATATGTTTATTTTCGAAACTTTTTAAATTTCTTGCTTTTTTTTATAACTGATAAGTACTTATCTTTCTATCTCATGGGAAGATAGTTAACTATATTCATCAAGAAGATCTTCACGGAAACTATTGATGTGATTGAATGCATAACTAAGTAATTTTCTTTTGCACTTTAAAATTCTGAGTTAATGCAATTTTTTGTTATGTTGCATCATGGTTTAATTTTTTTCCTGACAATCTGTTTTTCATATAGAGATTTTTGAAGATTTTATACATATGCATACATTTCTATGACTTTTTTTTTGGTTGAAAGAAAAGGTTATTGTTTTTCTTCCTTTATCAGCAAATACCATGTTTTCATCATTACAGGAAAACACATCAGATGCTGATCAATGTTGATCAAATTTTTTGTCACATGGCATCGTGGCGGAATTTTGCTTCTGTCAATCTTCAAATATATAAATTTATTTATACCATTTGTGATCGAAAAATTTTTGTGAAAAAAAGATGCAGCTTGATACAATTTTCTGATATTCCTCTTAGGATTTTTTTTTAAAATTCATTGCTGATGCGATTTTACTTCTCATGGCATCACGGTTTAACTTTGCTTCTGATATGTTCCTCATTTAGTTTTATGAAGATCATATAATTTATACAAATCATCCTGTCCATATATGATATATTTCAATGATCACTAATTATTTATCATTGTATTTTCTCATTTGTTCTTTTCGACTGAATAACAAATATTTTTAATCAAAATATTGCAAAAAATTGTTTAAAAATTAATTTTTATCAACAAGGCTTATTATTTCTCTCGTTAAGTTCATAATTGTTTTTTTTTAATCTGTTTTTGATGGTTTTTTTTTTAAATTTTGGTTTTTACTAATTTAATTTTTTTTACTATTGTATTACATCTAAATTTTATATTAAATTTAATGTAGATGTTGGATATTATTACATGCATTCCTCATATAATTTAATGCTGCAGTGAATTTAATTTAATAGTTTTTTACAATATAGGCCTATTTTAGGCGTGTTTTTAAATTTTAGTTTGTACTAATTTAATTTTTTTCCCAATAGAAGGCTTCCTAATATTTTTATTTATGATAGTATTTTAGAGAAATGGTTTATCGTAATTAATTTTTTCTTCTGATTTATATATTTCATTTTACTTACAGTTCCCCCATAGCAGAAACATGCTACTATTATTACTTTTCTGTTATAATATTTATTTATATTTTCATTATTTCATTCCTTTTTACCCTTTTAGCATGTTAATTTTCTCTCTTACATTCAAATATATTTTTATGAAATAATTATTTATTGATAGGCAAAATTTAAATGTGAACACTCATAAAAAAAATTTATTTTTAACTTTCGGATACACTGCCATATAATGGCTCAATCCTCTTTAAAATATATCATGTTTGCTGAAAAAAGCTGAATTTTATTTTTTTTTAAAATTTAACCCGTGCGAAGAACGGGTACTTCAGCTAGTTATATAATATTTTTTTTCTGAATTTTTATGGTTCATTTCTAAGTGAATGATTTGTTAGCTTTCAAATACACACACACGCGCGTTTTTTAAGTAAATTATTCAATTAAAATAGAAACAGTAGCGTAATACTAAGCAGTGGCGTGCAAAAGAATTTCCCAAGAAGACGGGAGGGGTGGGGGGAGGAGGTCTAGGGTCGAAAGTCCGCCATTCTCGTATCATGCTCCAATACGCCATCCAACATATTCTTTTGATTTTGTAGAATTTTCAGGAACAAAAAACAGTAAAAAATTGAATATTGAATAATTAATCAGCATTAATTAATAAAATTTACTCTTTATCACGAACAATAAAGAAAATTTTTATGTACTAAAGACATAGGATTATAATCAATCGAAAAAATCAAGGGCTATGGGGGGGGTCTGGACCCTGGATCCCCCCTCCCTCTTTGTGAACGCCATTAGTACCAAGAGAGTAGAATTTAAATAAATGGTGTTTGGAGTTTGCATATATCAGAACTCAGATGAATTAATGGACTGCTCCAAACTTTTGAGTATTAATTTATTAAAACTATAGCAGCATTTCTCAAACTAGGGGGGCGTGATAACTCTATAAAGGATGAGCGAGATTATTGAAAAGCGGAAAACAAAAGATTATTTTAAAAATTATTAATGAACTGAAAGTAAACAAACGAAATACATTCTCACATAATAAAGAAACAAATACACATTTACAGTAAATATAATACACTTATAAATGTGTATCAGTACTGCACAATGTATTTTATAACTAATTTAGTTATTCTAAGTTAAGAAGAAGTTTTACAATTACCATTGATCCCATGGGCTTGTCATATATAAAATTCTATTCAAAAATTAACACTTATCTTGATAATTTGTACGGTTTATAATTAATCCCTTAACTGGAAATAAAAAGATACCTGATTCGCTACCCAATGCCGCCGTTTTCCACGTAGGCGTGCACATGAGATGTATTGCGAGGGGAGGGGAGAGGGGGGAAAAGAAATAAGAGCAAAAATCCTCTGAAATAAGTAAAACCTTCGAAAACACTCTCAAAGTCGTTTTGTAGCATTCCAAAGCCTTTGGAATAATTTTATGAATAGAAATACACAGGAAAGACGTCGTCCGAGGCAATTAATACTTTAACTGAGCATGACGTTAAAATATGCCAGCGGCATTTAAAAGGTTGAAGTCGCATTGTAGCTTTGCGTCAAAGTATAATATTATTGAATTCATTACATTGTGTTATTGTATAGAGGGGGTGGGCGCGATGAAAATTTTGATTGAATATTTCGTCGCAAATATTGAAAGTTCGAGTAGCACTGATCTATAGCATTTGAGAGATCATGCGTTTAATCGCAGTGATAACGTATACCACAAAATACAAGCTGTGGTGCATCAGAAATGTTAAAATAATATAAACATGTAAAACAGTAATCACATATGAATTAAAATGATTATATTTATTTCTTCCGATAGTAATGATTAAAATCACAACAAATTACTTAAAATAATTTATTCTGAAACAAGGCCTTATTGAATCCATTGTTTAAGAAAGAAAAAAAAATTAATGATTTGTTCTATAATAATTATTTAAATGTTAAAAGATTTTTTTAAAAAATTTCTTAGCTTCGTGAGATATTTTCAAGTGGGCGTAGTTGGTTTGTCGCTGGCCTTCTATACCCAAGGTTGCGGGTTCGACCCCGGTCCCAGTCGGTGGATTTTCATGATGCAGAAAATCGACAGCGACCATGTCGTATGATTATGCGGCATGAAAAGAACCCCTTGAAGTGCCCATTTTCAGATTCTCATTTCACACTCCGAAATGCACACGGAGCTGACTTTAAATGCTCCAGCGCGAGCAAGATCAGTCGTTAGAGATAATGAAAATCTAGACGCGGGACTCGAATCATTTGTCTCTTCTCCTAATTCAGACAATATCCGGCAAGTTTTGTGGAGTTTCTAAAATATAATTTCAAATTATCGTTTCCCGCCCCTAGATACAACTGGAAATTACTTTTGTTCCCCTGAGCCGGCAAGTTCAGTCCCTGGAAGGGGCATTAGGGTTGTCCGGCATTATCTGGCAAAGTTACAGGAATTTCTAAAATTCGATTTCAAACTCTCGTTCACCATCCCGAATTACAACAGAAACGTACCTTTCCCGCACCAAGACATTAAGGGTAAGATCCTGCCACGGTTTGCGTAATAAATGGTCGTCCTGAATTATCCGGCAAAGTTACTGTTATTTCTCAGATTAGATATCAGATTCGGATTATCCATTTTGAAGTACGCCAGAGTCTAAGTTTTCACGATTCAAGGCTTTTAATGTAAGCCCCTGTTATGGTGTGTCTAAAATACGGCCGACCGGCTTTATCCGGCAAAGTTACGGTTATTTTTGGAAACTGACTCAAAAATCGGATTCCACTCCCTAAAATACGCCAGGCACTTAATTTTCATGCATTTTGGTTTGTAATATCTGCTTCCACAGACACATGAGCAATGCCACATTTTGCGATTATTCCCTTACGTGAATCTGGCAACGTTTTTTCCGGATTCTTCACATTTCCTGCAATAAAAAAATTATGGCGTTATTAATTGAAATAAAAACCATCCTATGTTTTAAGTTGGACGAAATGACACACCGTATGCAATATTATATTATTTTCGGTTGAGTAGTTTCGGAGTCCATTGCGGACAAACACTGTGACACGTATATTTTATATATAAAGATATATGCTTGCTAAAAAAAATTCTGCGTTCACCTACTACTGCTTACATAAACAACGAAAAAAATTTTAAAAACCGGAATTTGAAAATTTTTTAAAATTATATTTTATTTAGTTTATTCCAAGTAGAGAATAACAAAAGTAAATTTGGTTTACTTTCATAGTTTTTAAAATAAGGACAGGTTTGTAGCGATACCAACAAAAATCAAGTAGCAAAAGTCTGCGTTCACTGTTTTAGTAGTAACTATAAAAATTATTTAAAAAGGATAATGAGCTATTTAATGGCTGGTTGGATAACCCCGTGTGTTGAAAACTTCATGAAATCGTTTCGGCATTGAATTATTAAGTCTAGTGGTTTCTTCAGAATTTATCTTCTCTCATTCGTCCTTAAGAACACTCTTTTCCAGCAAGTATATATGTGGAATTTCCACATAGACGACACGTTAGAGGGCGCTGGTGACGCGAGCCAGGAGCGAGCGAACTAAAGGGAGATTAGCGAGCCAGAGTCTCGACGAGGAGATCAGAGCAACGCTGCTAAAAAGGAAAGTAACCGGGATCTAACTGGCCGTGTAGGACCAGTGCCCGATGCTGGAAGGATAGTCACGTGAAGGTGACACATCCATCGCCTGAATTCAATAAGTTTACAGGAACTGTATGCAATTAACATCGTTACAATTGTGAACTGTGTAATGACGTGTGAAGAGACTGAGAAACTATTGTTGAATAAGAGAAGAAGCATTGTCTAAACGCTGTCAAGAATATATCTGTATAGTAGTGTGTAGTACTGTAATTGTCCACATTAAACGTTAGTATTAGTTAAAAACAGTGTAGTCAATGTGAATACCCCTAGAACTCCATGTCATAACACCACATATATATATATATATATATAGGACTGCCAAACCATAACATAATGTACCTTTATATATCACGTAAATTTTTTTTATATTAAACATAATCGAACACAAAATCAACAGGAGTCTGAGTAAACGAAGTAAATAGTATAACATTAGAGAATATTTATAATATTTATTATAACGGTAAATCTAACGATAGAAAACCAGGTAACTTAAAAAAAATGAACACTAAGAAACACTGTAAACTAATTTTGATTAAAAATTCTTACGAAAGAAAAGCGGTATCATTCTTTATTTCTGAATTCCGGGAGGAGCTTGACGTAAAGTTCGATTATATTCTAGCGTAAATACTGCAACTTTTAATAAGGAGAGTTCTTTGTATGAAGCAAAAAGGATTTCATGAAAAAAGAAATAAAAAACTGATACATTCCATTATGCTTTCCTCTCATGCTTCATTTGATTGAATACTTATAAATCTATCATCAAATAATCATTTAAAATGCTCTCTATGCTTTTCCAAGTATCGTAATACTATTCTGCTTGAAAAAAGCATAACAGATGTACGTTATTTACGACTGTGGTAAATGAAATTGAAACACATGGGGGACTAAAGACGGCAATAATTTCCTCTGCTGCATTTTAAAAAGTTAATCATGTCTCCCCCCCCCCCTGCAGCTAATGTAATGAATATAGTAATAATAACAGCATTGAATTTTTATATATTCCTAGCATTTTATTCGATTCTCCATCTGATTTTTGTTTTATTTGTTAGTAATCTAAGTTTAAAAAGAAAACCCACTAAAGAAAAGTATCTCTCGTCACTTGCATTTCAGCAAATGAAAAAAAAAAAATATTTTTTGATTTGGCTATAGGATTAAAGATATCTAATGAGTGTATTAAAGTTTTCATTGTGAATGACGTTAGATCACCAATTGGAAAATCGCTTAAACATTCGATTTAAAAAATGTGAAGCGAATTTTGAGAAAATCCACGTAAATAGCGTCAGTCAGGCTTTGGGCCCCTAGAAGCCTTGGGCCCCTCCCCGCAGTGCGGGGGGGGGGGGGTGTTACGCCACTGCCGTTTGTCTTGGGTGCTCTGGGCAAAATAAAATTCATAAGTTCAATTTCACATCGGCAGAGTTCATGTGCCTCCCTCTGGGGAGGAAATTGGGCGCCAAAATTACTTGCGGCAATTGGTGTCGCCTTATACGATGCCGCACTAAAAAGTGATGCCAGCTCCTGGGGAATGAACTAGGTCTGCAAAGGTAAAAAATAGCAATCGCAGCCCTATTAGAAAAAAAAATATTTTCAAATTAAAGTATTCATTTTTCCCTTCAAGATTTTCTTTCATTGAATTCAGTCCTTAAACTGAGATACTTATTTTTTCTGTTGTTCAAGAAAATCGCATATCTTTCTTGATATAATATTTGTGTTTGACATGGAGTCAGAAAAAAAAATAGTGGGCATTTTATTTTACACCCTTCTTTATTTTGTAAGAAAATGCTACCACACAGTTGAGAGTAGCAAGTTCTTTCTTTTAGAGCTGCTTCGTTACTCATGACAGTATTGAGGGTGGACGAATTTATTATCTTCGATTCCCGCTCTTCATATTTTGTTAGTACTTGAGGCTATACCCATTTCGCATCTTTGATTGCAACAAAACAGATGTGGTTTTGGAATGTCTTGATGCCTCACGGGAACTAATACGTAGAAGAACACAGCGATTTTTTATGATTTTTTTGGGAAACACAGTTCACATAACTTACGCATTCGGACAAGATCTGAAGGTTTATGGGGTTTCAATTCTAGGAATTTTTTTCATCGAAATTCTGGATGTGAAAATTTTTTCTTTACAAATTATGGAACTCTTGTTTTAAATACTTTGATTCTTTAAAAAATTCGTTTTTGTTTTGGAGAATAGGTTTTTTCTTATTCTTGTTTCTGCAGTACAATTTTTATCTACAGACAAAAGAATTGTTTGGATTTGTTCTAAAGATGCTATAAATTCATTAAATGTGGGAGCATCTTTTGCTTTTAAACTCAATTTAAAATTCTTTGGTGACTCGTTGTCTAATTTCTTAAGCACAATATTTTGTAAAAATACATCAAATAAATTATTATGTTTATAGCTTAGGAATGTTAAAGCCCGTAAATATTTCTTGATACAGCCGATTGTTTTGCGAATTCCTTTCGGATTCTCACGTTCTACCTTCTTAAAGTTTAATATTTGTTGCACATGAGTAACAACAATTAATCTTTTATTATCGTATCGTGATTCAAGTACTTCATACAATGAAGTAAATGTATAGAATGTGGAAGGGCAAATTCTTTAACTTTATTTGATAGATATGAATTTAAAAAGTACACTTTCTGTGATTGAATCAATTGTTCGTTTGATGTAATTAAATCATAAAATCGAGATTTAAAGTTATTAAAATGCTTACGTTTTCTCAAAAAGGTGGGAAGTATTACGGGTGGAATTTTCATTTGAACAAATGTCGTGTTTTCATATTTGTTTCTCTACTGTAGTCACAGACAATGCTTAATTAATAGAGAAAATCAATTTTTGACTCTTACCTCCAAATCATCGAGGTGTATTTCACAGTTGTCCAAATCATCTTCAAATTCTAAATTATTCTATTTATGATTGCATTAGATTGAGTTGAGAACTAGACAATGCCCCTATTGCGGCTGAGGCCCTGGGCCCAGTTGGCTCATTCCTTAAGAAGTCCCTGGATCTGGTGCCCCTTTCTAAAAACATTCGTACCATGCCAATGTAAGGACGTTGCGCCTCGACAGATTTAACATGTATTCGCCTCTCTACCCGGCAGTGGCACCAGGATTCAAACCCACGGTTTGAGCAATGCCAACCACGATTCCGTCCGAGTGAATTTCAGAAATTGTATTATTCAAACACATTTTTGCAAGGCAATACTATACAGATTGAAATACGGATGATATTTTCCCTAAAAATACATATACAAACGTTGTTTTAAAAGAATGGTTTGAATTAATAAATAATATGTTGTAGATACATAACTGACAACAATAACGAATTGTTATAGCCAACAGTAGTTAACATGCATTTCGAATCAGCGAAAGAAGTGCTCTCTTTCATTGATTGCATATAGAAAAAAAAATATATATAAGCAATTAGAGAGTAAAATAATTTATCAGATTTCTTTCTTACTAATAAGTATTGTACTTTCAAAACTTTAGATGAAAAAATAAGTAAGTTGTTCGAAACTGAAGTAAGTTGTTATGCAACTGAAGTTCCCCAGTCAGAAGCTTGGATGTCACTCTGTTTCGTTTTTATTAACAAAATAAAAACAATAGCATTTAGCACAAGTGATAAATGCAAGACGGAATTTTATTCTTACTGAAAGGCTTACGTTTCTTAAGCAAAAACTTAATGTTATAAAAAAATGCGAATTTTCGCGACAAATGTTCAATTTGATCAAGGAATAAAAACAACAATAATTTCTTTAAAGCAGAGTTGGGCAGACTTTTCCGGGGTACGGGCTACTTCTAATTCTTTTAAGGTGTTGCGGTCCACTCAGTGGCAAAGGTGTAATGAACTAAAAGAAAGTATACAATACAGTCGGACATCCCTTTTACGAACCTCTAGTTTACGAATTTCTCTATATTTCGCGGACTTTTTCCTGGAACCAAGAACATTTTACGATTTTCTTCGTAAAATAGTCTCCAAATAGCGATGTGCATTTTATATTCAACAAAATTTTCCCTTATATTTCGATATTTTTCCTCCGTATTTTTTAAAATACCTTATTTATTCAAATCTAAGTCACACTTTTTATCCAAAGTTAATGCTACCGAAAATCAGGCGCGGCTTAGAATCGAAAGGGAAAAACATGTGTTTGATGGGGCTATTTAGGGAATTGCGGCTTTATGCATGTATTTAAAAGTTTTCATACTGATAAAATAATATTATTATTAAATTTGTTTTAATTTCGTAAAATTGTATATCGATAAACCATTTTAAAGACTATTTTTCAATTCACAAAACTTTGAGAATTTGGGGTGCGGCTTAGAATTGATGGCGGCTTAGATTCGAATAAAAACGGTAATTCTAGACTTTCGTATGATGGAATGATTATTAGGTCTTAGAGAAAGCGGTCACCCCAAAATGTCTTGGCGGTCTACCGGTCGATCGCGATCGACGTAATGCCCACACCTGGTTTAGATGAATTACCTGAAGGAGGTTTGGATGTGTAAACTCAGTAGATTTAAAGTTATACATAACACGCTGGATAGATGAATACTGCCATCGAACGGATCTGGTTACATCCCGACGACTTTTTCCATCTTTCCACATTTTCACAATGCCTTTAAGCTCACTGATACTAATTTCCTTCCTTTTATTTTCCATGTCCTTGAATTGCTACGCATCTCACAAAAACATAAAAATTATTGCGTTACAACTTTCTTAAGCTATTTTACTTCATAACTGAATGCAAAAATTCTGTTAGCCTGTAACGCTGGTTGATAAAAATTCCAGGAATTAAGAATATTCAAACAGTGAACGCAGACTTTTTGTGTCTGCTATCCGTGTGCTTAGCTACAAAACTTCTATTATTTTAAGTAATCTTAATTCTAAATTGATGAATTCTTGTATGCTCAATATTTAAACAGTAATAGTAAACAAATTCATGAAATTTTGTTAAAAAAAATTACATTTCTATTAAATTTTAGCTTTGATGTATGATTTGAACGTAGACTTTTTCTAGCTAGTGCATATGATGTACATATATTTAAAAAGAAACAGTGAGAGTGTCACAGGAATTAAATGTTTTACTCAGGAAATAAAATTACCAGAGGAAAAAGAAAAGAAAAAAAAAACCATAATGCGTTGATCTACCTCTAGTCCTGATGCAAGTTGTTATCTGGTAGGGGAACGCGTAGCTACCACCGTATCAGTGATACAGAGCCCCAAGCTACAGGAGCCCAAACATGTATAGCTACACTACTACTATCAAGGCTTTCATTTTTAAAAAAGGACCCCGAAAGAATTTGGATACGTGACCCATTGACCAAACTAGCTAAGTCAGTGCTGGTAGGGCAGCAGTGGTCCCTAACCCCGGACCGCGAACTGGTTCGTGAATGAAATGGTACTGTGCTGACGAAACAACATCAGACTATTTCCATTTTATTTACTGTGGTGTATTTCTCCCGAATTTGTGCGACTTTTTATGGGCGAGAGGTTAACCCAAAGCTGAGAGACATCATCATAAGCCGCAAACAAAGAACAGTAAGAAAAAAATTATTGAATATATAATTTGCATAAAAAAACCAAATTATTAATAACAAATACTTAATTAAATTTTACTTACTATATTCATGGGATTATTTATAATCGATCGAAAAAAAATCATGGGCTATGGAGAAAGGACCAGATCCGTGGACCCCCCCCCCTTCCCATTTGTGTGGGCTACTGAAACTGAGTGGACCGCTACATCTTTAAAAAAATAGAAGTAGCCCGTACTCTGGAAAAGTCTGCACACCCCTGCTCTAACGATTGAGTTGAGTGAAAAAATTTTATGAAGTTTATTTTCCTTTTTTAATATTGGTACAATCTCGGATGGGGGGCATTCAAAGAGAAATTTGAAAACTTTTTGGGCAGAGATCTAAATAGCACATTACATGCAGTAACAAAGAATGTATGATTTGTTGTTTCCATTCCAGTTCACTTTCATTCAGTACTTTCAGGTTATTTTCCTGTTTTTTTTTTTTTTTTGTTAAATTTTTTATTTATTTTTTTATTTTATGAATTTTTGTAGCAAAAAATGATATCTCCAATAAAATCCAATAATCTATCCCCCCCCTTTCCTCTCTTTATTTATTTATTTATTACTTTAAAAAAAATGGGGGAGGAGATCCGGAAAAATAAAAGTAATCCTCCTTTTGATGAATCATTTCCTTTTTCTGAAAACTGAAGAACCAAATGGCGGGAAAATATCAACAGGAAGTGGTGTGTCATCAACTGAAAATTTGATTCCAAAGAAACTATTTTTTTTAATGTAATTATTTATGCTTCCTGTTTTCTGTCTTTTTTTTTTGTCTTTATGGTGCATTTGTTTTGTATATTTTTATTATTTCTTTTGTATTTGTAAAAAAGTTGGAATTGTTTAAAATGTAAACTTTGATTTTTTTTTTTACAATAAAAACTGGATGTGAGGGTGGTTGTCTCCCGAGATATCGGTTGTAGCTCTAAACCCTCTTCGGGTGAGCTCGGTTCCTCTGGGCATTCATCATCATCCATTTCAGTTCATTCCTGTTCTGCACGAGCGTCTATGATAGGAAACAAAAGTAAATTTCGGTTGGTAATAGAAGTATATATTCTAGTAATCTTATTGACATATATCTTTGAATTTTCGTTGATTTGAATGCGAAAAGTTTTATTTTGCATTTATCTAAGAAAATAAAAGAAATTTAAATAGATCAAGACTACAATTGCAAAAAATAACTGAAATTATCATAAATATCGAACAAAATATGGTAAAATAGCTCTTTTTGAACTAAAGGTATTTCTTCCCCTTTTAAAATTTGAATTTTATTCATTTTAAGCAATTTTATACGCTGTGGTCACATATCTTACTTAATTTGTATAAGTTCTGCCCTTAAATGAAAAAATTCTTACATCCTACACCAATACTTTTCCTTGCAGTCCCGAAAATCATAGGTTTTATATAGTGGCGTGACGGAGAATATTTGGGCTCTCCTGCTAAGTCAGGTTTTGGGTCTCATGCCCAAATAAGTACAAGGCGTCAGTCAGGTTTTGCACCCCCCTCTCCTAGAATCCGGGCCCTCCCCCAAACTGCGGGGATGTACGTTACGCTTATCTTATCTTATATCTTATTACTAAAACATCAAATTTATTTTTTTAAAAACCTGTACTCAATGGTAAAGCTTCTTGGTCATTATTTTTATTCAACAGTTGCTCGGGGCAGTGGCGTAACGTGTACCCCGTAACCCCGCATTGCGGGATGTCCAGGGTTCTAGGGGGCCAAAAGCCTGGCTGCTGCCAAATACCTAAACCCTATGTAAAATCCAACTTGGGAGTCCAAAACCTGACTTTGCAGAGGGGTTCAAATGTTATCTGTTACGCCACTAGCTCGGGGCGAATGCACATTTTTGAATAATTTCACTATGGGGATTCTTTCTGAAACAATATTTACAAACCTTACTATTTACAAATCTTATCATAGCTTAGATAAATAAAAATATTCTCAATATCTTTAGTTTTGTTTAATTGGCATGCTTCGCAATACTTGCTAGAAATAAAGTAGTTTTCTTGAGTTTGACTTATTTTTTTATATCAACGTCGCCTCTTTACACTAAGGCTATCGGTATTTATTGTATTTAAATTATTCTATTCTTACATTAAGAATTTTGTAAAAAAGGGGAATTCTTAAAAAAAAAAGCGAAGCGGGTACTTCATTTTAGATTCCAACATTTTGTTTTTTGCATTTTATGAGGGGCTCAATTGCGCTTTTTATGCTTCTTGTTATTTTAATAATTTTTAGTCTAACCCTTGTTGACATGATGTCTGAAATTCCTTAAGGAGGGTGCTTTCCTAGCACCTCTTGGGTTCGTTGGATTCATAAAGTATTTAATTGTAACTTTCCGTGGAAACGTTCACCCAATCAACGAATTAGTGGTAATGGAAGAAAAGAATTATGTACCATAATATTGGTGTGACGCGGTGGAGTTTGCTGCACTTGAAAATCACGGCAGAACTAAAGAGAACTATGCTGGAACCATGTACCAAAATACTGAGACTCAAATAGAGCCCCTTCTCACCCTCTTCTTCGTCTTTCAGGTAAGTGGTTTTATTTTGTAATATCTTATCGCTCTTAAGCTCCTAAATTTTTTGAATTAAATTATTAATGTAGAGTCATATTTCATAGCAAAGGAAAAATCTTAATGATGCGGATGTAATTAATTTGAACCTGGGATTAAAGTTAAAAACCTCGCATCACATTTCAAGTAAATGCATACTGGCTTTTGCTTAACTACAATAATAATATAAAATCAAATTCTTTTCTAATATTTTATCAAGAAAGGATTACTTAATAGCAGGACAGAACTATTTGTCAAAAAGAAACTGTACACCATGTCTAATTTCATCTCTAACATGACACTTCTGTTAATTTAACTCATGTAATAACTAAGTACCGATAAAAAAAAGCTGTATACCTTTTTATGATAAAATATTAAAGCGACTACATTAACATATAAATCAGCCCATTTATGATAATAAAATATTTCAAAATTGAAAAAAATTTGCAATAATTATAATATTGTTACTAATTTTTAGGAACAAAAAGAAAAACCATATTCAAAATATACTGATCAAATTAATATGCAGTCCCATAAATATTCATTTAAAATAATTTAAATTTCTTTTTAAATTATGTACTTGCTTTTTAATTATTTTTACAAAAATGCAAGTTTGTCAAATTTATTTAAAAATACATAGATATCAGCTTTTCTTTTGTGAACATATTAATTTGTGCTGAAGTAATTAAAGGTAGAAAAAAGTGACTTATTTCTTTCAGTCTAGGTCACGGCTATAAACTATTCCTTAAGTATTTGATTAGTTCCAAATGTTGAATGTTTCAAAATACATTTTAAAGAACATGTGTATGCAATTCATTCCTCAAAATCAGAATTAATGATTATATTTTATAGTTCAAGATGAGTGTTTCTATAAATGCTTCAAACTAAACATATTAACCAGATTGTACGAGTTATGAAGAACATATGTTATTTATTCCACTAGCAATTAAATATTGTATAATTGCTTATCAAGAATAAAACTTCCTTCCATCTAGGGTAGCCGGATTTGGCTAGGTTATCGCACACTTCGCTAGGATTCATCACATCTGTGCTTCTGTTTTCGTCTCTCTCATCTTTAAAAAAATCTTCAAAAGATATTGATGTTATTATCTAAACATGTTTTAAATAACGAGAGTAATAAAATTTTAACAATGATAAAAATCGGTGAAAATGTGAAAAATAATCATTAACTGAGACTTAATTTAAAAAAAAGAAAGTAAGTCTAAAATGTGTCCATGATAGTAACTAATACGTAATTTTCCAAGAAAATCAAGTAGCATAAAAGTATTAATTGTAGTAATTATTATATTGCATACCTACATGCATATTTCTACAAGATAATTTGAAACCGAAGGGAGGCTTATATCGATATTTTGAAATAAGAATAATTACATAAATATCAATGTATTACAAAAAATATATAAAACATTTAAAATTTTAAATCATCAAAATTTGCAGCATGTTTGGTTTTATTGCTAGAAAGTTAAGAAAGAGGTTTTCAATCAAAAACAGTCTAGCTAGGAAAACTCATTTACTAAAAGTTGGCTCAATGTGACAATGGTGTAAAAAAGTTATTGAGATTTAAAGGGATTTTACAATGAATTATTATGTACGATTAATAGGCAATTCGGCAAATGAGCTTAAGAGAATATGTATTACACTAAATAATCAATAACGAGTTTTGGTTTTTGAAAAACTGTGTTGACTGTTAAGATTAATTATTGTTCTATCTTCTATTCGTCAAAGATACATTTTTTATTCAGTTATTCTAGTCCTGAACTCATAACATATTTTCCAAGAAAACATTCAGCAGTGATTTCATTTCATATGTGATTCCAAATATAAAATAATTTGTTTAATATGCTGAGTCCAAAAATATTCAATAAATATGGTTCTTGTTTTAACACTCCCGATGTGCATCTCGCGATTTAAACGGGCAACGTAGTAGATGTAGCAAAATTTTCGCAACCTGCAATTTCCCGCGGTTATGCATTTTTTCCGACCATTTATTTAGCTCTGTAAAACCCGTGCTGTTTCTGTTTTCATTTAAGTCTTATGTTCATATTTTTATGATCTAATTTTATATTTTAAAATAAAACTCTTTTACAAAAATTGTTTGTATTTTTTATCTTTAAAATGTAGATTGAATTACGTGATAAAAAGATACAAGCGGGTAATTTTTGAACCCACTTTGATAAAATCACTACGCAGCGAGAGGCTTAATATATGCCAAAGCAATAATTCCACCCATTTCGGAAAAGACCAACCACCCCGTTATTAGGTACCTAGTTCCATTGTTCCCCGACAACGTAACTTTGTTTTTTAATATCTTAACAATAAATTCTTTCGTAAAATATAAACATGGGCAAATAATAAACAATCATGCATGTCACCATTCCAGATAGGAGATAAAAGCCCTGAAGGGCTAGGTGCTCCAAATGAAAAAACTCAGCTTAGAAACAGCTTGAATATCTTGTTATGAAATAGGCATATTTATCATTAATGTTTCATCCTATAGCTATCCATTCCCTTCAACAAATCGTTTGCGATCTTGATTCGCGGACGAAATGGGAGGGGGGAAATGCATTCTGATTCACTAAAGCCGGCAACCATGGAGTTTCATTTCGTTTTCTAAATACAAAGTTATATCAGCTGCCGTGGAAGTCTATCCTTATTTTCCTTTCGAGGAGTGGTTTTAGTGGGGACGGTGAGTTTTTTTAAAATATACCAAGGTACGTTATACTGTTTTTTTTCAGATTCAAACGATTCAGATCGGATGTGTTGAATGATAAAATTAAGCATAATTATAATTGTGTTTGTTGCAAGATATTTAGAGTAAGTTATACCTGAAAAAGCTGACACAGCAATACATTTCTCCTGCTTAAAGCCCATTATCTATTATTATTTCAATTTATTTTTCATCCAGATATGCCCTTTCTATGTATTTTTGTGTTTGGTTTCTTTTTCGCAAATATTTCTGAAAAGAACAAAGTGTAATTTATTAATTAAATTTGAATTTTCAACCAGTGGCGTTACAAAGAACATTAGGCCTCCCTGCAAACTCAGATCTTTCCTTAAATATTGTATAAATTAAATAAGTATTAGGGCGTCAGTCAGGCTTTGGGCCCTTTGGGATGCGGAGGTTGCGAAAGTGTACATTACGCCACTGTCAACAACGAATTATAGTATTTAACTAGCTTTCATGGCCCGGCGTTGCACCGGCTTATACCGAGGGTATAACTTAATCCCCATGTTAATTTCCTCCTTTTATTCTAACGCCAACACTTTTGTGGGGTTTCACGCGTACGATGTGAGTGCATGTCCCGTGACTGCGTGGCATGGCTTTGTTGCTTAACATTTTCCCTTCTCTTCACAAATTCTCGATCCTAGTACCACTGAAGACCCGCAGTGTAGGGGCGCGATGCACATAAAATCTGTCGAGAGCACAAACGTCCTCCCATTGGTGTGGTGGTGTAGTTAGGAGAGGGGGTGCCAGCTCAGGTGTCGTCCACGTCACTTGACCATGGTTCAAAATGACGTGAACCGTCCCCAAAAGGCCTCGTGTAGCTGAACAGTGGGACGTTAATATTCACTCAATCTTCACAAATTCAGCACTTCCAGTATTATTATCCGAAATTACTTTGATTTCTTTGTTTCTTTCCTCTCCGCTTAGCCCCGCGTTGCACGGGCTTTTACCGAGTGAATAACTTCACCCTCATGGAAATTTCGTGTTTCCCTCAGGCCGATAGCACCTGTGTGTGTGCGTGCGTGCGATGTAAGTGATTTCTTTAACAATGTCATAAAAACTCCCTTTTTCGAAATTTGTTCTTGCGTTGGTGTGGTGTGGTAATTATTAAAGGTGGGTGAAAGCTCAGGTGTCGCCCTCGTCACTTGAGAATGGTTGAAAATTTCGAGGTCCGTCACCAAAAATTCTCAAATAGGCAAACAGGGTGAATTTTAAAATCACCCACTCACTTTCCAATTCTTTCGTTGCAATTTTTTATTTCCCGGAAACGAAAATGTAGTCTTATTAAAAATAGTTGTATGCTGAAAAAAAGACAGAAAGTATAAATTTTTCAAATTACAAAATTTTACTACTATTTTAAATCTTGATGTAAAATTGTGAGGATTTTTTGAAGTGTTCGACACACGGAAAAATAGTTTCATGCAATTATCTTTACGAATGAAGAATTTATTAAATGATTGATTTAAGTATTTTGAGTGTTTTATTAAAATTCGTTCAAATAAGTTTTCGGCTTTTTATTTTTAAATCACTGATTCTGAAAGTTTTAAAAATCGTTTTTATTTAAACGCAAGGATATGGATTCATATGAGAAAAAATCATAAAATATGCAAAACATCATTGTTTTGTAAAAAAAAAGTTGTTTTTTTCCTATAAAATTCTTTAAAGAAATATAGTTTTTGGCATTTTATTTTTTTAATCATTGATTCTAAATGATCAATGACTTTTTTAAAAATCATTTTCATTTAAATGCATCGATATTTATTCATTTTAGAAGAAATCATAAAATAGGCAAAGTATTATTATTTTGAAAAAAAAATCCGAATCTGACAAATAAATGATGTTTGGTATTTAATTTATTCAATCACTGATATTAAAAGAGCAAAGTATGAATCTTTTTAGTTCAGATGGTTTACTTATCATAGTTATAAGAAATCCTTATTCGTAACAATTGAAAAATTTCGATTAATGATTAACAGAAAACAATTCTTTTTTACTTAAAAAAATGTATATTTAAAGCAACAAAGAAAACGTTCTGATATAATATATTACGAAAAACCAAGCATATTCATTATTTTAACAATAATTATTTTCTTGAGCTTAAAATAATACAAAGGGTTTGTGTGTATGTGTGGTATTTTCATTTGCCAATGAATCGTTATATACTGGTAGCTGAAGTATAGTCCAGAAAACTATAATCTATCGTTTTATCCAGAAAAAAACAGATTATACAGTGTTGTCATTACATAATTAATCTAGTAATGAATAACGGAAAAAATATTGCTTTAGTTTCGTAAAATATATATTATTTTAAATCCATTTTCTAAAAAAATAAATACAAAAATTCTCACCGTTAATTATCGAAAAGACTTCATTTTTTCATTTCGTTGTTTTTGATTGTTAGATTAAAAATATATAAGAATGAAAAAGCCTGGAAATTTATTTACATTCACTGCACAAAATCATTCAAAAAGAAAATAATACTGTGTGTGAGGCTAAAATATGTTTCAGAATTATATTTTTTTACAGTATTTTTAATCCACTTTTCTTAAAAAAGTCTTTCTTTAAGAATGAGGAAAACTGTCAAAAATAAAAAAAATAAAAGCTAGAACACTTTAAAACGTTTATCTGTAATGTATTAAACACTTTTATGGATAGCAAATAGCTTTAGCCATGAGAGAGAGTATGAAAAAAAAAGGGAATTCCCCTTTCTCCATTACTCAAGAAGAGCACTTTGACCTTGGCCACTGAGTGTTAAACAGAGCTAAAAAAAAATGATTCTCGCGCATGCGAAAATCACAAATTTTTTTTAAAAATCCGTAATTTTTAAGCAATTTTTTCAATCTTCGTACAGATTACGGATGATATTTTTTTACACACGGAAAAAAAGTTTCGTGCGATAATTTTAATAAATAACGAAGTTCTTCAACATTGAGTAAAAATTTGGTCTAATATTTAAAAAATCGCAGAAAAAAAAGTTTTGGTCATTTTATTTCAAACGGTCCTTTACGAAAATAACAAAAAAAAATTTTAAAATCCGTAATTTTTAAGCAATTTTTTTAATCTTCGTACAGATTACGGATAATATTTTTTACACACGGAAAAAAAGTTTTGTGAGATAATTTTAATAAATAACTTAGTTATTCAACGTTGAGTAAAAATTTGGTCTAATATTTAAAAAATCGCAGAAAAAAAAGTTTTGGTCATTTTATTTTTTAAATCAATGTATCTAAAAGAGAAAGGCTTGAAGTTAATTAGTGTAGAATATCGATTTAATAGCACGAAAATAAATTCATACGCAACGATTTAGAAATAATTTTCATAAAAACGCATAAAACTATTCTGATGCGTGATTTAAAAAAAAAATCTTTTTTTTTATAATAGATAGTTTTTAGGAATCTAAAATAAAATATTTTCAGGTTTTCATTAATTAATCAATCGTTACTTACAGTTAGCTTAAAAATGTCTCTAGAACGTATTTTTATCCTAAATAATAGGTGATATTTTTATTAACAAATAATTAATTTAATAATAAAATAATAGAAACATTCCTTTTATTTTAAAAAAAATATATTAATTTAAATCCATTATCAATAAATACTAATAAAAAAATTCTACATATAATTCTTGAAACGTTTGGGTGTTTGATAAAACATATGTAAGTGTTAAAAATCCACTTTTGGGGGAAAACCTAGTTATATGCTAACATTCACTGAAAAAAACATTCAAAAAGAAAATAATACTATTTGATAAAAACATTTAATTTTTTTAACTTAAATTTTATAGTTTTTCATTCCACTCTGTGTTAATTAAATTATTTAAACACGTATCTGCGAAAAAAAGTATATTATAAAAAACTAACTTATTAATTATTTTCTAATAAAATTGATTAAAAATGCTCATTTAGCAATTAATTGTGACATACCATTTGCTTAAACAGCACTGAAAATGAAGTAAATTTCAGATCAGTGTGGATGCAGCAAGTGAATTCAATCATTGAAGAAGAGAGAATTAATTTACGGGGGGGGGGATAAGCAAAAACGAACAAAATCGAATTCGCTAGATTTGAACCCAGACACAAGAAAGAATCAGATACTTTGCGAAAGCAACGCGCTATGCAACTACGCCACACAGACCCGTAACGGAGAGTGAAAATAGGCAATAATAATGAATGGGAGGTTCAAATTGAATTTAATTTTTAATTGAGGGGATCCACAGGATATTCACATAACGATTGAAGATTACATTTAAATGTATTGCAAAAAATTTATTGATTTTTGATATTTTAAAAAAAAGCAATTAATAATAAAGAATATATAATACGAACATAGCTTTTTTTTTCTAAGGAATTTATACCTATTTAACTGACTATTTCCAAAAAAAAATTTCGAAATGGGCAAATTCTTCGATTTTATAATGAAATTATATGTCAAAAAAAGAAATATACATTAGGCATTATTTTAAAGTAAACTATAAGTTTTATGAAATAGGACAAAAATTTCGATACTGATAAATATTTTAAATGAATCTCAGAAATGCATTGAATGCATTTTATCATCTTAATCTGACATATATAGTTATTTAATTTTGAAAATTATATAAAGAAAATTGACAAAAAAATAATTCTTTCACTCGCATTTTTTTTTTTTTTACTCGCCAAAGTTACTGATTTCCCCCTGTTTAAGGCAGAATTTTTTTAGTGTAACCCTTGAGTTAGATGCGGTCGAAGGTGAAACAGGTCAAATGTCTTTGGCGCAAAGCTAATTTTCGACGCCAATGTTTGGCTAAATGTAAAATCGCGTATTTTAAATTATTTTAAAAATCATTACCTTCATTTTAAGGGCATAATTTTTACGTTAATGCTCTCAAACATCACCAACTATTTGCAAAA